>DF239611.1:0-181552 GCA_000507305.1 Breviolum minutum Mf 1.05b.01 | reverse complement strand
CCAGAAAGCAGGCCTTAAGGGCTTATTAACCATTGGCTTCCTTTAAGGGCGGCTATTAAACCCTTATTTCTGAGGGGGGTACGTTTAGGGGGTAAGTTGACTATGGCATACCCTGCTTCATAGATCAAGGTCATAGATTTATATACCTCCCAAAAAAGATGACGGCTAAAGAACCTGAAGATCACCCCGAAATGAAAAGGACTCAAGGACAAATCATTTTCCAACCAAACCTCTATTTTTTTGGGGGGGTGGGTGGTCCATGATTCGTTTTTCGGTGGTGTATGGAATTGTTTTTATTATTTATGGTTGGGATCATCTTGAAACTCTAACATTCCTCACTTTTATGGTCATTGTCATGACTGGTCAACCTACCCCCCCCAGAAAAGATCTTATTAACAATTTGTTTCCCTTAAATAAGGCCTTATTAAGCCCTTATTCGTGGGGGGGTATGTTGGGGGGGGTAGGTTGACTAGCCATGACATTAGCTACTCAAGCCCTTGTCGTCACTTAGGTGACTAAGCTTCAGTTACTTCCTCCTGGAAGTATTTCAACACATGTCCGTCATGGATTCAAGCTTTGGGAAGCAAAATTGTATCCCTTTGAGGCGGCGTTTCCCGGTTTGACCTGGGGGAGTGGTGAGTTTTGTCCGATTCCTGGTTGGTGATGAGCAAATGAGCAAACTGGGTGGTGCTTTCAAAAGATATGTTTTATTTTCACCACTATTTTGGGGAAGATGAACCCAATTTGATTAATATGTTGATTCAACCACCAACTAGGCATTAAAAGATGGCCATCTGAAACCCGATCCTAAAATTAAACTGAGCAGTTCGGGTCGCAAACTGGGGTTAGGAGGGTTGAGTTATTGGCCAGTTTCACTTTGCCCATATCATCCCATGGGACTGGTATATTTACCTACATTTGGTTGATTTTTATGGTAATGCAGGGGAAATATACCATACGTGGATTGTTTGGGACAGTTTTTGTTTTCTACTTTGGGACACCTTGTGATCCAATTTAGTCGTGTCAAGTGTCAAGGCGTTGCACTGGATTTTTGTTGAAAAGAGATCCCTCAAGTGCAACGGCCCCTCAAAAGTCAAAGGAAAACATGTTAAACTGGGTGGTGGTTGCAAATATTGTTTATGTTCATCCCTACCTGGGGAGATGATGCAATTTGACCAATATTTTTCAAATGGGTTGAAACCAGCAACCAGTTTGACTTGATGGACTTGGGGAGGTAGATAGTTTTCTGTTGACCGAATTTTTTGTGACGGAAAAAGAAACATTGAGGTTTGATCGACATGTTTTTTTCAGGCGGTATCTTTCTGAAGAAAACACATGTTTTGTTTTGGTAGGTGAATAAGACTACAACGAGACCTTTTGGAGTTGCTCTTACATATCTTAGTTTTGCATACCTTACCCTGATACATCTCCCTCCCCACCACCATCTTATTGTCAGCTTCCAAGATTAAGTTGCGGAGATTACGCAGAAGGTGATAGATGACACGTTTTTTTTGAAACAACATGGGTCTATGGGTGGTGGTTTCAAATATTTGTTATTTTCACCCCTTATTTGGGGAAGATGAGGCCATTTTAACGAGCATATGTTTCAATTGAGTGGTTCAACCACCAACTAGTTATTGTTGTCCCTTCATAAGGGTTTAATCAACCATAATCAACTAACCAGCCCCCCAGAGATAAGGGTTTAAATAACGCCTTTCTAAGGGAAAGCAATGTTTAATAAGCAGTTCTTTATGGTTCAACCAGAAAACCAGATGAAAAATAAAGGTTTTGGCAACCTAAAACCCAGGTTATATACCATAAACAACCTCTAAAAATGGTAGGTAGGTTCAACCATCAACTATTTCAGTTTGCTGGCAGGATTTCATGTTTAATCTTTCATCGACAGGACTATGCCAATGTCATGGAGAAGTTGGCCTCTGGAAATCAGCATTTGCCTATTTTGCACAAAGACTTTGCAGATGGCAATGCTAGTTTCTTTGGCATTGGCTGTTGCTGTAACTCCCCAGGCGACATCAACTTTCACCCCATTGATTTTTTGATTTGACTGAATCTTGGATGGATGATTTGACTACCCCCCCGAAAAATAACGGCTTTGACACCATGAAAATTAGTGGCTGGAAGATGAAATGTCTGTTTGGGATGGTCCTTTTTGGGGGGATTTGGTAATTTTCCGGATGGTATGTTTTATGTGTTCAATCCGTTTGCAAGGTTGGTGGCATCGTTATGTGGCTTCAGGTTTTGCAACATCATTTTGTGTGACCAGTAGCATTGTCATTGTCGCCGTCATAACGATAGTACATAGGGTCATCACCACTATAAACTAATTATAATTATAATTACCATCGTCATCATCATCATCATCATCATCATCATCATCATCATCATCATCATCCCAAATAAGCATCACCATGCTCCCCTTCTCCAACTTCCGACTTTGGAGCAGTAATGAGATCACTCAATATGACCACTTTTCCTCCTGGAACTTGACCCTAGAATTATCTTCAAAATATACAGGCCTACATCATTGATTGAACTGTATGTTTTCTAGGAGGAGGTTTTCAATATCTTTCTTTAGATATTTCTCCTTTGGAGAAGATTTCCATTTTTTTGACCAATATTCTCAATTGTGGGGTTGAAACCACCAACTAGTTTTGGATAACATCGGATATTGACCAACTTAGGTGCATTTGAATAGAGGTACTGCTCTTCCAATTGGTGTGAACAAAATCAACCGGAGGGTTTTCCCACACCATGTCCAGGCCTTTTTGTCATCTTAATCTGTGTACAGCCACTTCGTGTACCTATCAACCTGTGTTTACTTAGGGTGATTATAGAAAACCTCTATGGATGGCCGGGAATGAGTTATATAGTTAGAAAACGGCACAATGTGAGTTGCAAATGTACCAGCCATCCAGACATTCAATGAATATATGTATAATTGTGTTTGTTAAATGCGTGACGATCTGAGCACACTGTTAAAAAACAAAACAGATGGAATATTTCGAACATGACATTGAATAGTCGATAGTTTATGCACTCACGTTTGGAAATGGTACCATGTTCGCATTATATGGCATGTCGTCCTCTCAAGTAGAAGACTCTACAAATATACGTGTCCTGTCCCATTTAGTATCATTTACTGCTGGTGCCTTCAATTGATGGATGACATGATTGATTTATTGCTGATGTCAGAGACCCCATGTCCTATGCAAACGTTTGCGGCTTTCCATGTTTGTCACAGCATATGACATCTTGAATTCCCTCCCCTCACAAAGTATGTGGTGGTGTTCAACATTTTTAAAGGATGGTGAAGTGGAATTTTGCTGTTTATCCAGGGAGTGTGTCATCAGTGTGTGTGATGTTTCTGTCCATGCATTTGTCTATGAAACTCTGAACATGTCTGAAGTATTTTCTTTTTTGGATCGTGACCCCTGTTTGGTTCACCTCACAAATGTCACCCAATCTTCGCCTTTGGGTGTTGGTGATTCAACGATTTCTGAGGTTTTACCTATGAACCTAGTCTCTATTCAAAGAGAAAAGTCTTTGTTTCCACTGAAGATCCCAAAGTCATTGAGAAGGCAGGTCAGTTGATGTTTTTTTCTCGATGAATCGTCATTCTTTTTATGGGTGGCTTCAAGATGAGTGTAGAGTCATTATTGTTTCCGTTGAAGAAATTAAGTTCTTGATTTTGGTGTCATGGTTTGGAGTTTAGATCGACATGCTTGTTGCATGCACATGTCACATATACATGTCTGTTTGTATATGTTTATTTATTTACATACGTATAGAAAATGATCAATATGTTTATACGCTTAAGTTCCCTGCAAAAAACCAACATAACTATGTATAATATATACTTACTACCTACATAGAATATAGTTCAAAATAATGTCAAAATCCAGCTTCCAACTGACATCTATGAGAAACCCTTCCCGTTGACCATCCTTTTTTAATCATCCTTTTTTTTGCATTTGCTATTTGATTCAATATACACACACTGGTGTGTCTCAAGAGTAAGTACCTCAAGCTGGGTGGTGTTTTTGTTACAAACCATTTCCATACGAGATGTGGGGATCCCATAGTAGTTGCTTGGAAAGGAGCAATGATTCGGACCTTACTAGCTTCAGCAGATCTCATTTGAATCATACCCCTACATACCCATTTATGTATCTATAAGCTAGCCACTATATGTATATAAATATATATACACGTATTTTTCTTTATATATATATATATATACACACATCAACTCACTATACCTCCAACATCATTCAACTCCCCCCCCCATAATCTCCCAACATTTGTTTTACCAATGACAAATGACAACTGACCACTGACAACTCAACCTGGGAGGCGTTAAAGCTGTGTGGTCGCTGGAAGGTGATGTACACCAAAGCCAAGCGATCCAATGATGTTTCTTGGGCCAAGAGATGCAGCTGTGTCCTACCCGTCTTGGGGCTTGTGATGGAGGAAAAGCAGGTGACATTCATGTGGAGTTTTCCATATGTCTTTCAATCCTTTGAAAGCCTTTCATCCACCCCATCGTTCAAAAAAACAAAAACAAAACAACATCCTGTGACTTAGGGGTTTTTAAGGTGGTTTTTTGGGAAGAGAATTCATTTTCTGTTGACAGTAATTATTCGGGATGAATTTGGAAGGTTTGGGTTGGTTAGCAGGTGAATCAGTTTGATGGGTTTTACTCACATTCCCAGCAATTCCACGTCACAAAACCATCCTTGATGGGATCTTTGAAGATGCTGAACCACCGACCAGCGATTCCTTTTTTTCTTCTTTTGTTTGTTGTTGTTTTTCTTGTTCTTGTTGTTTGGTGTGATGACTTTTTGGTTTGTTACTTGAGATTGGCCGAGAGAAAACAGGCAATCCATGAAAAATCCTGGGTACATCGTGGATATCATGATGCAGATATTCCAATCGTCCGCTTTTTCCATGTTGCCCGAAATCTGAATGATCCATACTTTCCTGCTTTGCCGAAGTCACCACGAGATATGTGAATGGGCAGTCAATCCTATATCTCCTTGCCCCTTAGCAACCTAATCACATGTATAGCAACTTCACAGAACGGATTTACCTCCAAAAGGGTATAGTAGAAAGTGAGGGAAATGATTTTGTTCAGGGAAATCCAGGTAGGCAACATATTATAAAATAAATGTATATACCCTCTCTGAAACTAACACAGCCCTTGAAACTGGATGGTTGGAAGATGTTGGAAGACTTTTTTTTTCTTGGGAAGCCCTTTTTCAGGGGCTATGTTAGTTTTATGGAGAGTAGATTCAAACTTTCTTCCACATTAATGATCAAAGAATCAACTTTAAATGCTTGTTTGGTGTGAGTGCTTCTCCAGGATAGTTGGATGAAGATGTCGAAAGATGCTGATGCACGCACCTTGGAACCAAATATCAACTTGGAAAGATCAGGTGAGCAGTAGCCAAGGGCCCCTGATTATTTGCTGTATATAGGGGATGAAATACTACCCAGTCACATATGGGATTATTTCATAAGGCCTTTAAGAAGGATCTCTGGTATTTCTACTACCCAGTTCTATGGGGATCGTAACAAGCCATTGCAAGGATCCCTATTGATCAACCAGTACAATGGAATGTCACAAGGGTTTTTGTTGCCGCTGCTCAGGTGATGTGACAAAACTAGAACCAAACCCCCATTTTTGATACACCTCCGAAGTTTAACAGTTGGCCCCTCAACATGGATGATTGGAAATGATCGGAAGCCGACAATCGCCTTTCCTTTTTGGGGCCGTTTGTAACTTTTCACGGGTGTAAGTATATTGATTAGATACATCATATATTTTGGGTGTGGTCCCCAGCAACAGTGGTAGAATGAAGGTTTATAGGGAACCTTCCTGGTGCTTTACTAGGAAGAAGGATAACCCAAGTTATACATAGATCGAAATTATATTCCTTAGATGGCCCTTTGGATGTACAGTTTTCTTCGGATTTTTGGGGGTAAACATACCCGCACCCAATTAGCTCGATGGTTTGGAATCATGACATGGTTACTCTTTCTCCCAGAATCATGGTTTAGTGGAAAAGGGCTGGATATTTGAAAGGTAACTACCATGGGAACGCACAACCTTCATTTTTAGGGGTTATAACCCATGTATACGGGGTTTAAAACCTTCATTTTTCATGGTTTTGGGGTCCAAGGGTAATTACTATTGGAGATACAGCCACTTTTTCACTGGACCATGATTATGGGAGAAAGGGTTTCCCCCCAAATTACTTGGACTCAAAATAGAATCTCCTCCTCCGGTTTACATTCTGGAAGATGAACGTGGAACCTACAAATCATCCATTCAGAAAGGAACATGACCTTTCGAACCTCCATGATTATGTTCCATGTTGATCTTCAGGGTTGTATTTTTTGAGGTTCAAGGTTGACCCAGATGACTTTTTGTTGGCCTAGCTTAGAATCTAACAATGACCGAACTGTGTTTTCACAATGAAATGATCCATTGTTGATGGCTACGTTGCAGGATGTGTTTGTTTTTTTCTGTCAGGCTGTATGTTTTTTGGAGTCGTCATGGTTCTACAACAACATCCGTCAATATGCCAGACAAATCATTAAGAAAAAACAAAAAGATAAATGAGATCTACCAATACTATAGCTACCTACAATATCCTACAATCCTCATAATTTTGTATGTATGATTTTGATGACGAAGGAAAACACACTTGATTTACCAGCCGAGTCATCCTTTGCTTTTTCAATCAATCCCTTGCAAATTAATGGCGATAAACAACCCTCAAAATTCACCCCACGCAATTGAAAAAAAAACGAACATCATCATCTTTCCAACCCAAAATCCTTCGGGATAAGTTCCAGCCATATGGGTGTTTCCAAAAATAATGGTACCCCAACATGGATGGTTTATAATGGAAAACCCTATTAAAATGGATGATTTGGGGGTACCCCTATTTTCGGAAACACCCATATAATTTTCCAGCTAAACCACTAAGGACAAGAAGTTCTCAATGCCCTCGTGAACTTGGAGCTGGCTCTGGAGCCGTGTTTGGGGGGTTTCTTTTCACTGGGATCCGGTTGGGGTTGTGATGGCGTGACGATGGGGCGATGGTAACCTTCACCCAAGCCTTACCAGGAGACATAAACCTTCAGAAACATGGCCTTGGGTACGAAAAAAGGCCCATGTTAAAAACAGCTCTTGGATCTTCAGGCAGCTACTTGTCCTCAGGAAACTGACGACATCAAACCACAGGTGTTTTTCAAAAACATCAAAGGGGAGACATCCTGGATATGTTGTTTCTTTGTTTTGTGTTTGACACCCTATTTTTTTCGTGTTGTTTTTTTCCGAAACCCATGGGACTTGGAATATGTACCTACTAATTTATCATAAGAGGCCAAACGCCTTGTGATCCGGGAGACCTATAGTTGGTTGCACAGATTCCACCCTTCAAACATTTTGCAGGGTGGAATCGGTGGTTTTTGTCTGAAAAATCCAGCCACTCACAGGAAGGATCCCAACACAAATGACGTTGAGTTGCGTTTTTGACCTCGGCGAGGAATCCTGGAGAACTTGATTTTGTTGACTTTTGGGGTGAACTTCAACCAACAACCTGGCAGAAAATGACGTGGACAGACTAGACACCCCAAAGTTAAACAGTTCGCCCCTGAAGAGTTACCGAAACCCAATAGGATCTGAGAGTAATTAGTCTTCCAAACCACCATTTTTGCAGGGGCGTTGCAACTACGTTAAACTTCGGAGATGCAGCTGGTTGTTTTTTTTCCATGAAAACTCTTTCCGTTTGGGCAGGAGGCGGATGGATGGATTTGCACCTTATTATCCAACTGGTGTCGCCTCATCGATGAACTACGTCAAACTGTCGCCATGCCACTTTGGCATGCGGCGGATGGGATGATGGCGGACGTGTGTGTTGGCGGGCCGGGTAGTGGGCTCTACAATTTCTTTTGAAGCAAACAACGGGGTCCACCATAAGAACCTTGTTACATGGGAAAATCAACCCTGAAGATTGACAGGTAGCAAGTCCCTTGGTGATGTAGGGTTTCTCCTATTTTTTAGGGTTGTTTCAGGTGATTATGGCAAACCATGAACAATGAATAACAAACCACTTACTATCTGGGATGATCCTCCAAGAATATGGTAAGATATCAAATATTCATATCTTTCCGTCAAAAAAACCATGCCTTTCCATATATGTTTCCAATGCTTGCCATGTTAAACTACCCAAAACGTAGAATAGAATGGAAAACAGTTATATCCGTCGGAGAGCTGGGTAGAAATATTTTCCAAACAAACGGTATGCTCACTTGATGATTTTGTTTTTTTCATTGGGTCTTTTCCCATATTATGTTCCGCAGATGGCGTCGTTTTTGTTTGTGTAGGTGTTTTCTTTATGTGTCGAAGTCTCGATAATCTTGTTGTTTTTTAGCAGTTAACAAGACTTCATGAAGCAATTCAAGAAATGCTGGGTCTACTTGGGCTAGTGCTGATCGTCATGAACTTAAATGAGGGTTCCGGATGACACTTTCTTTCCCTAAGAAATTACGGAGGAAATGACCAACTCGGTGTGGAGGTTGAGCACCAACCAGCTACCAAACATGTTTTTTTTCAAAATGTTGGTCTTACCCTAAGAATCCAGACCCATCCCTAGAGTAGAATTGATGGTCTAAATCCCATCCCCAGAATAGGATTGTAGGGGAAATCCCTTTCTTAGGACATACCTGGATGCTTAGGGTTAGCTGTAACTATGTTCTCACCCCAATTTTTTGGCGGTTGAGATGAGATATTCTTCTGATTTTTATCCCAGGCATATTGAGATTGACTAGGCATTTTTCCCGTGAGATAGATCGGTCCTTGGCATGCGACTAAAAACTACCAACCGAATTCACCACCAAATAAAGTAATAAGGACTACAATTCCCTGATGTGTTTCTCCTTGTATACTCTGACTTGAAGCTGATACCCTTACTCTGCAGGGAATTAACATATCCCACCTGGGGAAAAGGAAAATCATCTTCAAAATGCCATTTTTGGGGGATATGTTAGTTCCCTGGAGGGTAAACATGTTGGCTTCTCTCAAAGACACCTAATGCTTGAATTGCATCCAGGATTTTGTCGTTTTTTTTTTAAACCCGAGGAAAGCGGGTCGTCCCTACTTGAGCTTGTCAAAGCAATCAAGGGCAGCCACAAAGAAAGGACAAAAACCGGCCAAGAACAGTTTCTTGGAATCAATAATTACAGGATTCCCATGTATGGTATACCGTCCAGGGAACTAACATATCCCCCAAAAATGGCATGTTGAAGATGTCAGATCTTGTACATCAAGCATTTAAAAATAAAAGTTCACATTGTGAGATTGCTTTTTCGGGGCCTTTTTTTCAGCAGGTGTATTGTAGGGGTGTTTAAAACAAATCCCAGAAACCTGATATAACCAGGTGGTGGCAACTGAAATATTTTTTATTTTCACCCCTACTTGGGGAAGATTTCCAATGTGACTCATATTTTTCAAGGGGGTTGAAACCACCAACTAGTAGATTTACCTACATTTACCCATACAAATGAGCCAAATGTAGGTAAATCTACCAGTCCCATAGGATCCGTCATGGGATATGTTTTCGAGTCAAACCAAACGAAAAATATAGTGGCGCTTGGTTGCAAATGTGACCCCCAATATCTTTTTACTGTAAATTTCTATAGATATAGATAGAATTCTGGTATGTGGTTTCAAATGTTGTCATATTTCCACCCCGATTTGAAATGCTCCAATTTTTTGACGGTCGCAGTTGGGCGTCTCAGGTGGGTTTTCTTTGAAGCACCAACTAGCAATTTGCCAAGTCTGCAACCTCATGAGATGGAAGGTATGTAGGAAATACAGACCCATGAGTGATGTTGAAACTGCCATAGCACTGCATAGCAAGAATGCAACAACAGCTAGACACATACTTACACATCTCGGAGAAATTTGTACTTACTTGTGCGGAATATCACTGATTTGTTTTCATGTTTGATACATCAAATACATGCACTTGGTTACTTTACATGTTTTCTGAAAACCATATTTTATTTCGTTATCTAAAATTTGACTTTTTGGTGTCAAACAAACAAAGCTCTCTTAAAAGTCCCAATATTTCTCCACTTGAGTCTCACCTGAGGTTATTTGGATTGGTGAGTTCTTCGAATGGTGGGATTTCCACCTTGGTGTTTACCAAAACATATGTTTGGCCAACTTGTGACTTCTGGGATTGGTGACCTGGGGGGTTACTTTAAGTCACTGGTTATAGCTTGACGCTTTGGATAAAGCATATATTGTACATAGAAACCATCGAAAAATACCTCGATGCCAGAAACTCCAGGTTTGCCGCCAAAGTTAGCGGCTTTTTGTCGAGGGACATAAAAGAAGAAGTGTTTGCAGGGCAAGTTCGCAGGGGGTGTTGTTCCTAGATGGTCCATATGTAGCTGGGTGGTGGCAACTCAAATATGTTTGGAAATACTCACCCCGAACTTTGGGGAAAATGAACCCATTTTTGACGAGCATATTTTTCATTAAGGGGGGTTGGTTCAACCACCAGTTAGATAAACGTGTACCATGGGCATCACTGTGTTGGTTGAGTTTGTCTCCCGTCCAATGACTATTGCTTCGGAAGACGCAGCAACTCGCATTCTCGGGTTGCCTTGCGGAAGATAAAATACATACGCTAATATACATACTGCACATGCCTGTGTAAATATTCGATACATGGAGCATTTGGGATAGGTGATTGAACACACGCCTTTAGTACGTAGTATGAGAGGACATAAAAATGCCACCCCATGGATAGAACACACACTTGCAATGAACTAAAAGATAGGGACGTGTAAATCAAAGAATCAACACGTCCAGATATATATTCATGGATTCAAGTTGAAAGGTACCATAAGAATGCACAACAACAAATGAACAAGTGGAACCCTTTGGTTCCTTAATCTGGAAAACCCCTGGGTTCCACCATATGAAATCGTTTGATGGAGGAAAATGGATCCTTCATTTGATACAGAAAACGAGGAGAAGCAATTGAGATGGTTCAAATCATCGGACAATCAAATGACTTGGATGTTTATTCTTCCCTTTGGTCAGTCAGATCTTGTACATCAAGCATTGTGAGATTGATTACTTTGGGGGCTTATTTTTTTCAGCAGGTTACCTGTAGGGGTGTTTTTTCAAAAAATCCCAGAAACCTGATATACAAGCGGTTCCTACTGGGATGTCCATGGAACTTAGTAAGTTGGGTTGTAACCTAACAACCCCTATATAAGTAGGTTGTACGTTACTAAGTTCCAGTAGGACATCCAAGTAGGAAGCACATCTGGATTTTTTCATTGTTAGTTTCCTCCCAGAAAAAAAAACACCTGTGACCTCCACACATCCATTTGATTCAAAAGCTCGGAACTTGCACGACCTCAGGTGGTTAAGCAACTTGGCAAATGGAACACAAAAAACGTCTGGAAGAATAAGTGTTCGAGGTTGTAGGTGGTGGTTTCAATGTTTTTTTGTTTAATTTTCACCCCGAACTTTGGGGAAGATTTCCCATTTGACTCATATTTTTGAAATGGGTTGGTTCAACCACCAACCAGTCAGTGAATTGCTTGTTTGTGAGGGATCAAACACTGCACAATGTATGGTCATTTTGAAGGATTTCTGTTTTAGTAGTGCATTGTTTGGGTTGGTAATATAATGACCCCTCTTGATCAAACTGCCAGTTGATCGAAAATGTGGGTTTGGTGCTTCTTTCTGTATTGGGGATCTTCCTTCGGAGAAAAAAGAAAACCATCCATGTACATTACAAAGCGACATCATCAATAATAGCTGGTTGACAAGAGATATAGGGAACCTTACAGAAATGGGGATGAACTCGTTCAAAGCTGTTGAGTGATGTTTTGTGCTGAGATTTGTTGCTACAGGGGTGTGTCCATGGTGTTAACATTGTTGATCCCACTTCAGAACTTGATTAATTTATTTTCGAATTGGTTGTTCCGAAGGTTGTCATGATTCAGTAAGCATATTAATACAGTTGTTGGATTGATTCAAACATTTGGACCCCTGTCTATTTATTATATATTTATTATTTCTGATTATATCTAGATACATACATCTATGTTTGTAGGCTGTTCATGTGTTTCCTACCCTAGGCAACAATCGTCATATTCTCAGCTGATGATTGGGATGTCCAATCACCTCCGAAACGCATAGTAGTTGGGTTCCATTACCATTCTCAGAAGGTGATTGGATCCCTAGGACTATGGATCATCCAATTACATCAATTACCCATCTTGGAATGATCAAACGGCGAAGGTATGCATGTGGTGTTTGAGACAGTAAAAACTCTATTAATAATGATAATCCTGATCCTTGCAAACACTAATATTTGCGAGCCTTGGACTTGAAAATGTTTCACCCATCCATTATGGCAGAAATCTAGAGGTCTTTGAGAAAAAAGAGTGTTTCTCCCACGAAAAAACTGCTCAAACATGGAAACCCTGGGTGTCTAAGACTAATTAAAATTATGGTCCCCAATTTGGGATAATTAAAATTCCCGAACCTAAAACAATCGTCGACTTGGTGAAGTTCCCTGTTCTGTTTAATGGTCTTTCCTTGGACTTCTAGGGGAAATGATTGAGGAGGATGACTCTTGGAGCCTCTTGGAGCCCCCCCCAATGGGTTTTGTCGGTTTCAGGGTGGTTCCGCCTTGTCCTGTTTCTGGTGTTGATCATTGAGGTGGCCAAGTGGGGGAGGAGTGGGTGGGGTGGAAGGGTGTGATTTTCTAGTGATGTTGCCTCACTTCGGTCATTGTGGACTAGGTGGTGGTTTCAATTTTTTTCTCAAACCCCGATCCTTGGGGAGATGATCCAATTTGATGAACATATTTTTTCAAATGGGTTGAATCCACCAACTAGTGGAATTATATTTCAATCTTTCCTGGCAAATCGAAAAAAAAAGAGTACACTCCCAGAAACTAACAGCGAGTTTACCCCTGAAAAAACGATGGCAATTGGAGACAATTCCTTCAATTTGGGTTTCGGGCCTATTTTCAGGGGATAAACGTAATATGTCAGTCTTAGGGACGGTATCCTTTGAGCAGATTATTAGGATACTATTAGTTAGGTCTATATTTATCTCCAAACCTCATGGAGTTTGGAAGGGGAACAAAAAAAACAAATGTTGAGTACTACGGTAACCTCATCTTTTCGGCTACATTGAAAATTGATTTGCCAAGAAACCTTTGGTGCCAACCATTTCAGATCACGGATTGATACGATCACTGGAATTTCATTGGATTTATAGGTCACTTTAAAAAGGGATCTCATCCAACCTCAGTATAATAAGTATTTTTCTTTGCCGTACTATAAAGATTGAATTTTCATTTTGGTGAAGTTTGTTCATTTGTGAAAATTTACTGAAGTTTGGAAAGTTAGAATTCATAAGGTAAGTATTTCATGTTGGTGAAGTTTCACCCTAGATTGGATATCTCCGATGGAACATAAGCACGATCTTGGAATCGATTGGTTTTTAGGTGTTGCGGGTCCCCTCGTTAGTGGAACAAAATCGCATTAAAATGGCATTTCAGCTAGGTGCATAGCTGTTCAGATCTATGCTTCAACCCAGACTCCAAAGGTTGGCAAAGGTAGAGGCTTTTTCAAGAACCAAAAGGAGCTGTTGATTAGCCACTCATTACCCTGGCTTTCAAAACGTTTGTATACGTCACTTTTTATTGAGATCAACATATTTATAAGAAAACTGCAGAGTTGTCAGCATGATAGACATATCTTAGTTTATTTTTTCAGGTGATTTTTCTAGGTGGTGGTTTCAAATATATGTGTTATTTTCACCCCGAACTTTGGGAAAGATTCCCATTTTGACTAATATTTTTCAAACTGGTTGGTTCAACCAACAATTAGTTTTTCTATTCCCCAAGTGGGATATGGACTCGTTCCCTGGAGTCTAACACGGTTCAGTCAGGTCAGCCTTCGTTTGCTGTTGACCTTCAATTTGGGTGATCAAGTGGGTCGTGTTCCTCGGACCTAAAAAAAGGAGTGATGAAAATCAGGCACTCTTGGCAGAGGTGAACAAAAGTCAGAAAAAAGATGAGCTGGTGGTGTTTTTTTTCTTTTGTCTTTACAAATACTTATTTCTCTATTCAATCTGTTAATAATATGAATACAGCAGATAATCCAAACCCTGCAGTTGTTTTGTCCAGAAATAATGCACAATCTATGCATACAGATAAGTACATATACACGGTACGTATGCCCTAGGTTTCCAACCAAAACCGGATTCTGATGATTTTTTTTGGGGAATATCTTTGGGGGTTCAACAGCCTGCTCAGAAGATATTTGGGTGATTTTGCAGTTCTAGGGGTGTTGGTTTGGTTTGTTTTTGTTTGTTTGTTTGATTGTTTGTTTGTTTGTCTATTTGTCTATCAATCAATATTTGTACCATTTTGTACCATCCTTAATACTTGTACCATCTGTTCTTATCCAATCCTTTAGTATCCATCTACAATTATATATGATCTAAATTTTATGTCTTTATCAATTTATCCATCTACACCCAGCTATCCCCAATCTCCAACATCTGGCCACCCCATTGATCCACTGAAAACGCAACGTCAAACCCCTAAGGATCAATTTGTCTCATGGATCTGCGATGAATATTGGGGAGGCAGAGCTGAATCGGGGACCAAAAAAATCAACGGTTACGACAAAACCAGATGGATCCAATGAGCGGAATGAGTTTTTATATGGTTTCCTGTAAGGAATGAATCAAAAGGATATGAAAACATGAACAAAAATCGCTTAATTTATGTTATTTGCTGTTTTTAAGGGATGAAATATACTATCCAGTAATGTATAAAGACTATTTTTCATGAACCATGAAATATGGATCCCAGAATTCAACAACCAGTGTAATGGAAAGTCAGTTTTTTTTGGTGGCTCATCTATGGGTTTGTTAGTATTCTTGCTGGTGGTTTCAACATGGTCTTTTTGTCAAACTCTTCACCTGTAAAATTGGAGGAAAAAGATCATCCTTTAAGTATTGGGTGGCTTCAATACTGTTGGTAGTTCAGAAATCCGGCGAGAAAACCAGTTGAGGTTGACAGTTAATCCCAGTAGTTATAAGCTTTTTTTACATCCCAGGTGGCCCAGGTGGTGCAGGATTTCTGAACCGTCAACAGTATGACTACTGATTGTTATACATACTGACATCTTGAAGGTTTGATAAGGTTGGCTATTCGGAATCACAAAAATGGTGAAATTCTGCGGCTTGTTGCAAGGGGTACCCAAAACAATACCGGGTGCGTTGAATTTTGAAACGTCCCCCTCTATTGAAACGTCCCCCTCCATTGAAACGTCCCCCTCCATTGATACGGCCCCCTCCATTGATACGTCCACCTCCATTGGGGATTTTTGATGCTAAGAAAGGTGGTTTATCATCTGGGGAATTCGCCCAAATCTGCCTGGACGAGAATTGAATTCACATGAATCACGGCCATGTGACCAGCCATCAGCCGTTTTGGTAACGCAGATTCCAACAATGTCTTGATGGACAAACACGTGTATAGATGTACGTATGTGTTTGTGTGCGTGTGTCTCTGTGTTTGTGTGCGAGGGTGCAAGTGGATGGTGGTTTCCAAACATTCTTTATTGATCCCCCTATATAGAATAATAGGTCCAATTTTGACTCATACGTTTCGAGTACAAGGGTTGATCCACGGTTTGTTTCCCTCCAAGTAAATTTCAGTCACGTGTGGAAGGCCTCACATATTCCTGAACAAACTTGAAATTAATTTTCCTTAAACCACCTGCAGAAACACCCACTTTTTTTTGAAAACATGATCTTCATGTTTCTGAATTCCACCCTATGAAACACATCAAAACCTGTCTTCATGGGAATCTAAGAACCACCCCTGCAATGCCACCACCCCAAGAAACAAGGCCAAAAATGGTGGGGGAAGTGGAAATCGAACAAAATGTCGGTTGGGTCACCCCTCCCTTTTTTTTTGGTAGTTTAGGATCTGGGACCCCCCCCCCAAAAAAAAGCCCCAACAATGCCGGTTTTAGGAATTCTTCCGGACATTTTGTCTAGACATATGATATATATATATATATATTTATGGATAGTTTTCTTTATCAAACGTGTGGCGCTCTTAGCTGACACTAAACACTCCACATAATAGTTTAGTAGGGAAATCTTTCCAAAATGACACTTAGAGAGTTCAAACATTCATATTTGGAATTAAATAACCATTTGCGACATGATATTGAATCACGTCATTCTTTTTAAATGTCATCCCTACTTCTTCGACCCATTCCAGGCAAAGCCCATCCACATTCTTTGGACAACTGTCGCATGGAATTCGCACGATGGATTGATAGTGAGGCCAATCGAGAGGAAGGCGGGGAAGATGTCAATGTGGGTGTGGGGTGTGGGGTGATATGGGGAGCATGTTGGATGTGGGGATATGTGAAGTTCAGGTTTTGATGTGTCTTGGGTTGGTTCATGAAGTTTGTTCGTAATTAAGGCTGATCAGTTTGGTCAAGTTTACGTGAAAGGTATATATATGACCTGATTGTGAGATATTTGGGATTTTTTTAAATGAGAAATTAACAAAAGGTCCATTAGTCGGTTTCTCCTGGAGCCGGGTTTTTGATCATGGATTCACAGACGTAACTTAACAGTTTCGCCATGGGACATTGCTCAAAGGTATCCAACGTCTCACGTTTGGTCAAGATGGACGAAGAATTCCTCCAACAATGAGTTTACATTTGTATCAATCATAATTGTTTTTTTCTAGGCCATTCCTTAAAAGCGACTTTGGTAATATGTGTTGACTTCAATCAATGATTTTTTGTTTTACTATCAATATTCGGACATTGTGTTTAATATCTACAAGGACTCCGAGTCCCCTTGGTGGTCCAAAAATGACGTCCTTTATCGCAAGACTCAGACATGACAAGTCAGGCCTTTGGCAGGGTATGTTGTTGTGATTGTGCTCCTGCTATCGTAAACCAGGATGACCTACACAAAATACACAGCATATACACGAATAAAAGTAATACATATAACATAGATTTAGGTTTTGTTTTTACATACATATTTACATATGTACATATTTTCTAATGCGCATACATGCATATTGACATACACATCTATTGTTATTTACATGTGTACATTCTGTATCAATTACAGTACATATAGGATGTACCCTCATCTCACCAACAGTCAAATGATATGGTTCTTTATCTTTAATTGTTCAGCTCCTTGCACTGGCCTTGATTTTTACTTTTCACGATTGCATCTATAGAAGAGGATATACCCAAAGGGATTATAAAGGTACTACTGTGTTGCAAAACTTTCCCCCAAAAAATAACCGGACCTTCATCCTCGAATCAAATGACCTCCCATGCCGCCTTGGAAGTTGTTTTTTTCGTGCACAGGTACAACACCCTTGATGCTCATGGAGTTTCTGTGTTTATTTTTTCTGGGTCGCTTGGTGTGCTAAAAATGCCTGAAAGCATCGTCACTACGGTTTTTGGTGGAGTGATTTTTAAGTGATTCGCAACCCCAAAAAACAACAAAACACAAGTGGCAAGGCAGTCTTGAGTGACTTGGATTTTTGTTGAAGGTGATTTGTTACTTTTCTGTTACCATAGAGTAAAAGTCACCATTTTTGCACCGCCATTGGGGGATCACATTTTTTGCTTCACTTTTTTGTCCAATCATCGAAGAGTGGCATTTTTTCAGGGGATGTTTTGTAAAAATCTATGGAGAAGTGATCATGCCACCTTTTCACACCAATTCATTTCATTCACAATTGAGCAGTGAACAAAACCCTGGTTGTTTAGGTTATATAGCGGATTATACTACCCAATTATATGGGGATTCTATATAAGGATCCCTATAAACCAATCAGTAGAATGGAATGTCATACGGTTTTTTTTTTCGTGGCTCAATTGAATGGGACCTTACCAACGGCCCTTTAAGTCAGTGACAGTCCCGTTGGAGATTTCTTGGATTCATAGGTAGCCCAAGTCCTTGTTTCGGATCGTCAATGACCTGTTGTTTTTGAGAAGATGACGGTAACCTAAACGACCTGAACAATGGGTGATGGAATAAGAGCGTAGCCGTGAATACACGACATAAGTTCACCAAATGGCATATTTTGTTTTGTTTTAAGATCATTTTCTTATTGTGAATATTCCACTTCTATATAGTATGTTCACACATTTTTAATATTCTAGCATGATTGTAGAAAAAAACACAACTGCTTATTAACCACTCCTGGACTTTCATTCACATATTAGAAGAGCTGGACCTTCATGGAAGGTGTTTGCAGCAGCATCATGTCCTTGTAATTGGCCTTTGACTTCTTGACTTCCACGGCATGGTACCCAAAGTATATACTTTTAACCGAAAGGTGGTTTGTTACAACAATTTTCGAGGTGGTGGCACCTCAAATATTTTTTTTGTTCACCCTTACCTGGGGAAGATGATCCAATTTCACGAGCATTTTTTTCAAATGGGTTGGTTCAACCACCAACTAGATTTGTTTCGAAGTGTCAGCGTTACGGTTCCCAACAAGAAACATATTTTCATGTTCTGTAAGATTAACGAACCCAAAGTACGGACATGAGCCATAGGCCATAGGCCATAGATGGAACTTCCAAACTTCAAGAAAGTTACTTCCTCTCTTATTCTTCTTGGTGCATATTAAATCATATACACCTGGCAATTCCTTGTGACCTTTTTTGGGATGTTCAGTGACCCTTTAAAAGGCAATGTGACCTTCAACTATGGGGATAAGAAGGTCACTTTGAATCACCTGGCATTCATTTATTTGCATTTAATTATCATGATGAGCACCTTTGTTAGGAGTCTCAATCTAGCTAACCACCCAAGCATTCAAGCAACTTTCAAGCTAATCCCTGAACCTCCCTGAAACTAACTAGGATACGCCCCTAAAAATGGGATGGTTGGAAGATGAATTTCCTTTTCCGATTCGGCCTATGTTCAGGTGCGAACTGTCAGTTTTAGTGGGATTTGTAGTCTCATGTTTGTTGAAAAATCACCAGACTGTACCTTAAAGATATCACCAGTGCTCAGTGCTCCAAATACCCTGTGAGGAGGCTCGGTGTTGATCGGCACCCGTTTAACCCACGTGCCAAAACCATTTGCAAAAGGGATTGGATCAAAAAGGCCATATCCACTTGGACCTCCATTTTTTGGCGGGGTCTACTTTCTTTTTTCGCGCCAAGGAATTATCCAACAACTCTTAGAGTGTGTTGCGTTGATGCTCGGCCGCAAGAGGTTTGAGGGTCAACCAGAGCCTGAGTGCTTCAACAATAGACATGGACCAAGAGAGTCATAAGATTTCGGGATCATCCTAACTTAATTCAAGGAAAATAGCCTGTCCTATTCTCTCAGATGTTTTTTAATGTTTTGTTTACGAAGGAATTGATAGATACCTCCATTTTTGGATCGGAAGTGTGCAAAACGCTGAACATATATCTATTGATTTTTTTTTCAGGCTTTTTTTTAAGGAAATCCTTACCATTTCGACGCACCTGGGATGAACGGTTCATCCCCTAAAACTTCACTCCACACGACATGTTAATACCTGGAGTAAAGAACTTGATATGATCTTCGCCAGTTGAAATTCTAATGAAATTCATGAGACATGTATCCAGGATTTTTTTCGGGGATCACCGGATCGCTAATACTTCGATCCTTTAAAAAAAGGGCCGGCCATGTCTTTGATTGAAACCGATTTTCTTAGATCCCTATAGGGACTATATGAGGGTTTCGCAAAATTCCTTATCACAAAGTTTAGATAACTGTGTGATATTTCTGTTTTGGTTGAAGATTTACAAGTTACTTATGAAGCGGGCCCCAACCTAAATTAGGCAAAACTGCAAGGCAGCGCTAGGTCTGCGGTAGCCCTGCGCTAGGCAATGTCCAGTAACATACGTACGTATATTCATACAGTATCCAGCCGCACCCTGGTCTGAGAGTTCCGGGGAGGAGCGCCAGCAGCACCACCACCACCAGCCGCAACTCCAGCACCGCCAGCCTCCACACCAACACAACAAGGACTCAGCAGCCAGGACCAGCCAGCGCTGACCAGAACCACCAGCATCATCACCAGCAGCACAACTTACATACTACTTGTGCGTATGACATGACTTTGTCAGCTCCGGGCGCGTTTTCGCGCGCTAGCTCCGCGCTAGCAATGCGCTAGCACGAATCTCCGAAAAAGACCATGGTCCCATCATGCGACTTGATCAACGGAGCCATGAAATGTCAGGAAGCTGTGTGTTCCACAAGATAGGAATGTGACAAACTTGCAAGTAGAAAGACAGGCAGGAAGTTCATACAGCAACAAAGGAGTGCAAAACAAAAGAGGGTGGTTTGCAGTGCTACGGATGGCAGCAGCAGTGCATGGCAGCAGCAGCAGCAGTACGTCCGAGTGAAGCTAAAAAGGTCCGCGCTAGTGAAAATACCACACAAAGACTTGATCTCATTAAGATTTTGCACATGTGGAGGGATGAGCCCCAAATGAAAGAGTTATAAGGCGGGCCCCAACGTAAACACGAATTATCACACAACTCCGGAAACAACATTTCGAGAAAACCTCATATGGGAATATAGCCATTGGCTTTCTATCAATTGGGGTCGTTGAGGTTGAAAAGGAACTGGATGCACCTCATCACTTGCTGAAATCGGTCCCTGCCAATGATTTTTCCCAGACTTTGGAGACCTGAAATGCAAATTGTGTTTCTAATGGTTCGTGGTGTGCTTGGTGATCAGCTTAAATGAGTAGGGTTTCTATATATGCTCCATCCAAAATCGATCATCAAATGACTACAGTGGCGTTTTTTTGCACAGGTACTATTAATAACTAAAATCCTGCACCAGTTGAGGTTGGTAGATTATCCCAGTGTTTATAGGGTTTCATACATCCCAGGTGGTGCAGCATTTCAGCCATCAAGAGGTATTGCTCCAAAAATCATGCACCTACACCCTGCCCGAAGCCACTAGGAAAAGACCAGATGAGAAGACCATGCAGTTGCTCAGCGAAAAGACAACCGGGAAAACCAAGAAGGGATGGGTGAAAAGACATGATGTGCAAAACATGGTTTACACTCTGGTAAACTAACATAGCAATGGAAAATGGGCCCTTTGAAGATGTATCTCCTATTAAAAATGGTGATTTTCCATTGCCATGTTAGTTCACTGGAGGGTAATCAGATAAAGGTCGAACCCTGGTCATTCGGCAGTAATAGTGCTGCTTTAACAAAAACATATGAACCTTTTGAGATATGTCATATCCGAGTCATATCCTACGATTGACAAACGATCTTTGCGGTCCAAAGTGATGGAGGTGTTTGTCCATCCTCAGTAGTGTAAGCAAAGTACATATGACACATCATTGCTTGAATGGGTCTCTGATTTCATGATTGAACTCTTAAAATGTTTCAAAGGTATGTTTCTGGACCCTAAAATTCTGATCTTACTCTACCCAACTGACAGGAAGTCATGTGGATATGTTACAAAAAAGATCGGATTTGTAGAGATATTGTCATATCATACACATTAACCCTAGTCTTCCAAAATCCTCCAAATACCTTGTGAGTAGGTGTTTGGGCCCCCAAAAGGCCTTGTCAGGAGGTGTTTGTGGGTCCAAAAATCTACTCACAAGGTATTTGGAAGACTAGGGTAATAGGCATTTTCAAACATGTTCACGTCGTCCAGGCTGTTTGTTCACTATATAAGTAGCGGTTTCGCATGTGATTTTTGTTTGCCCCAAAACTTGCGGAAAATTGCAAAATTGACCCGTGGATATTCATATGGCGAGCCCAACCACCAGAATAACCCATCAAATGAGGAGGCATTTCCAACCGGAACATACTCCAACAATCTATCATTATTACATTTGTTTGTCAACTCGACCAGGGTGTATATACATGCAAGGAGAGAGGACTGAGAGTGTGTATCATTTTCGGATGTTGGTGTACACAAGTAGGGTTCTAGTTTGGATCTGTCTGTGTGTTCTGCATGTGAAAGACATAAGTTGCATTTCTTTCATATTTCATGTTTTCTCACATATATATGTATATCTGAAATTTCATGCTTTGTATAAGACAATACAATATATACATATTTATGTATATATTTATATATGCACATCATCTAAATACATTCTAAGCTTCCATTCCTCCCACCTTCTTCTTGTTCAAATCTACCTGCTGGCACCACGCGGGGGACGGAGACCCAGCCTTTCCCAGGCGGAAAAAACTCACATGTTTGAACCTTGTCTTCGATCTTGTTTTCATTGACAAAATCGTCGGGAGTCGAGGGTTCAAGTTCGGACGGGTTCATTTTTTGTCACCTGTTTCTGTTTGTTTTGTTTGATCATGATTTCAATTGTCAGACTTCTCAAGTTTTTGAAAAACACGCCCTACTACTTACCCTCCTGGGAACTAACATATTCCACCTTGGGAAGTTCGGAAAATCATCTTCAAAAGGGCCAAACGGTAGGGGATATGTTAGTTCCCTGGAGGGTAGCTTCTGCGACCGGGATCAGAGAGGCAGATTCTTTTGGGGCAAAAAAAATCCTCGCACTTGAAGGAGCAACCAACCCAGCGGTTTATATGCTGCTGAAAATAGTGGTTTAGTATGATTTATCTCCACCCAAAAAAACGCAACCGGAAGTCAGGTTGCGGAATGATCGCTTACCTTCCTGTAATGTAAAATTCAAGATCTAATGCAGCGATTGGATCGCTTGAAACTTCTGGGGAATTGCATGCTAACAAGTTTAATTACCCTAGTCTTCCAAATACCTTGTGAGTAGATTTTTGGACCCACAAACACCTCCTGACAAGGCCTTTTGGGGGCCCAAACACCTACTCACAAGGTATTTGGAGGATTTTGGAAGACTAGGGTTAATTGTCCACCGTTTTTTTTTTATGTAAGCCTTGTTGCAATAGCTGCTACAAGTAGTGTTATTGATGATGACGCTTTATACATGAAGAATTCCTTTCAAAATCAGTTTTTTCCAAGTTTTGCTACAAAGGTCTGTTGACAATTTCAATCAGCACAGCTTAGGAGAAAGTTGCTTCAAATGCAACTTTGAGTAGGGAAGTGAAAGTTTCTCCGAACAAAAAAATGTCACATGAGGCAACGATATGCAGCTTTTTTTTACTGTCTCCTTCAATGATGGCGACCAAATGCTAGCCTACAAAGCATCCGGGAATGATCCGGTGAATTTGGGATAAACGATTTTGGACCGGTTGTAACTAGGTACTTAGGTAAAATAAGCCAATTCAAAGTGTGCTACATTGAGGTTATAACAAGTTATATCCTCGTGATCCGATTTAACCACTGATTGCGATCACAAACCCATTGAATCAACCATTTCAAAAAGCCAAATGATGTCACACTTCAAAGAAACTTTCCAAAAACTCGGGGTAAGTAGTAAGTAGTGAGTAGTGACCAAAACTGTGGTTATTTGCTGTATATACATGTGGATTCTATTACCCAATTATGTTGGCATATCAGAATTCAACGTTTGCCTTTTTGCACCCGGTAAAGCTATGTATACCTCAGGTATTGGTGGCCACTCCTGGTTTGGTTGTGTACCTTTACCCTATCCTTGGCACGTGGAACTTTGTTGGGTCTCAGCTACTTGGCATTTCAAAATCTGATTGGTTTTTTATCGGGGGAAGATTTCCAGATGGTTTTTGTTTCTCAAAATCATAGCTGATGGGGGATATGGATTATTCTGGTATTGTTGTGATTTCCATAGCTATCATTTCTGTTGGGGATTTGGAGTAAAAGCAAAGAAACTTTTGTCACTTGAGTCACTAAAAAGAACCTCTAAGTTTCCGTTATACTGGTTGTTTGATAGGGATCCTTATTTCATGGTTCATGAAATAATCCCCACATATTTCATAACTGGGTAGTAGTTCATCCCCTATATAGCCTAAACAACGAGAGGCCTTTTTTTCAGGACGCTCAGATCAGAATCGGTCGACCCAGATCCAGAGGGTGCCATGTGAGAATTTTGCCAGACAAACCAGGCGACATGTTGATTTCCCTTTTTGAAGGAAATGAGTCAGTTGGATGTTTGAGAGTTTTTTAAAATGTGGACATCAAGAAGTTCCTTTTTTTACGGTTTACACTTTTGATGTAAGCATTTTTTTTGACATCAAAGAGAATGCTTGTAATGTGTTCCCTGGAAGTCAAAGACTATTGAAAATTATAGTCCCCCAATTTTGGATGATGAAAAAATCCCTACTTAAACAGAGTCGACTTGGTGAAGTTACTTATATTTTTAATGGTCGACTTGCACAAACCCAGGGTATTCGCATTGGTCAAAGTCGCTCACCAACAAAAAATGGCCAATGTTTCCATAGCTTGGCTGTCCTCGGTCATTCAAGTTTTGGGTCACCATGCCACCGACTTTTCTTAGCTTTCATTCAAACAGTTGCTGATTTGGTTGCTGATTTGACCCCCCAAAAAAAATATTGGCAATTCTTGGCGACAAATCATACTTGGCAAATCTTGTTGAGATCTACATATTGGTTTGCAGGGGTTATAGCTTTGATTGTAATGGTTGTTTGGTGAAACACCCAACTTTTCAATGATTTAGAGCCAATGACTTAGAGTCATCCAACTGATAGCCAACCATTTTACAATTCGTAGCTTTTTTCAGTTCCAAGAGTCACCCAAATTCCATGCCTGCAAAAATTTTCGTCGTGACCGGACTCGTGTTGGTTTCAAACCAACGTCCTTCGCAAAAGCCACGGAGGTTTCTTGCTGTTGTTCATCGGCGTCACCTTTTCCAGCTCTAAAAGCTTGCCTTTTGGATGGCGTTTGTTTTGGGATTTTTAAACCGACTGCTTCTCCCCACCTGAAGTTTATGGGGGTTGTTTGGGGGGTGAAAGTGAAAGTTACCACGTCTTTAAGGTGCGGAAAGGTGTTTTTGATGCTTTTTTGGGTTGTGTGTGTGTGTGGGTAGATTTTTGATGCTAAAAGGCCTCAACCTTTTATGAAAGGTCCCTGGCAATGACCGTATAGGATCCCCATTTCTATGTCCTATAAGGAAGGGATAATTCCCGGATCCAATCCTGGTCTGGAGATGGGATTAAAGTCTATCAATCCTCTTCTTTGGCTTCAAGGTTTGTAAATAAGTTAGCTTTCAGATGTTAAACCGTCTTCCTGCTGTACGTCAAGTTGAGATTCATACCGTTATCCATACGTAGGCTTGCTAAAGTCTTTCACTAGGTGGTGTTTTGTCCTATACCCTAAGGATCCATGTGTCCATGTGTGGTATATTCACCTACATTTGGTTGATTTTTGCGGGAAAACGTAGGTAAATATACCATACATGGATCCTATGGGATATATTCAACCTTGTTTTGAAAATGACATGTCCTTTGACCTAGTCAAATGTTTGAAAGGGGTGGCTCAACCACCAGCCAATGATACACATGTATTCTTCGATGCACAGCAACCCCTACCACTTGGATGGCACTGTTTTGATTCCCCAATTTCAAAGCCTTGGGGAAATTTGGTTGCTTGAAGGTGTACTTTTCTTATACAAAACCTAGACCCCGGTTTCGGTTACTAAAAAAATGTGACAGTTCTGATATGGTTTCTAAACCATTCATTTGGTCAAATTTCATCGCGACCTCACCCCAAAAGGTAGCTTAGTACGGGAAATTCCCTTATTTCAGGAAATCGCGGTTGGTGAAATACTATAATTTCGCTAGTCAATAGTACTTCAAGATCATTTTGCACAACCTCCAAATGTTACCAGCAGGTAACGAGAACAATGGTATCTCGCAAGCAGCGAGTAAAGCCAATACTTAGGCACACTGAAAACCAGCAAGGATAACGATAAGATGGCTAGGTTGCTGGTTTCAAACATTTTCTATGTTCACCTCGAAAATTTGGGGCAGATTCCCATTTTGACTTTCATATGTTTCAAATGGGTTGGTTCAACCAACAACTAGATGGTAACTCTGAAGCAGTTGAGCTGGGGATTGCTTTTCTTTTTGTTGGGCTGATTCTAAAGGACATGAACCCTTTTGACTCAAAGGTTACATATATCATACATGCAAAAAAACAACAACAATGAAAACCACAGTTCAGGATTTTGTGGATACACCTCACATCTTACCATTCATGTTGATTCTTTGACATACCTTCCCTGAAACTAACAGCTTGTCCCTGAAAATGGATGGTTGGCAGACTAGCAGCTCCTTTTTTCAGGTTTTATGCTTGCATTTCTTTAAGGTGTTTCTCTTTTACTTTCTACCATGGGAAATCACCATTAAACTACCACCATTTCGGGAAAAAACATGTCATTTTCCAATCATTTTAAGCAAATGCCAATATATTCCCGAGGGATCCAATCACCTTTTGAGAATGGTAAGGGAACCTAAATACCTGCCTAAGGAGGTGATTATACACCCCAATCACCATCTGCGAAGGTGATTGGATCCTTAGGGATTAGTTTCAGGGAGTGTATATATGATCATTTCGCAAAGCTTTTCTCCAAGCCGTGTTGCTCAGGTCCACTCGCAGGCGATGGGTTCCTTGGCGCCAAAAGTACCGTGTTTTTTTGAGTGGCCGTGGAGTATGATAACATGGCTTGTCATAAACATAAGTATGAAAACCACCTAAACTACGCAGTTTTGTAGGCAAATAGACTATACATTGAGAAGAAGAGTGGGTTACCACGACAATCAAAAGGTTACTACGAAAATTGTGGCGGTAACTTTTCCTCCCCCTTGTCGCGGTTACCTCCGCGTCTCAGTTCACTATACATTGAGTGTTTGGGTTCCGTGTGTAATTGAATTTAAGATTCGTTGTTTCATGAAACCAAACTTTGGAAACGCGATGCGTTTCAGTTTTGTCTGAGAAGTTTTTTCGAATACCCAGTGTTTCTGTTTGGCTTTGCCCGGATTGAAGCTTTGTTGTCTCCCATGGCATACCCCACATGTTGAAAGACTAGGGAATGGCATGCCATGTAATAACATCGAGTTGCATGCAGCATTTCTTGACTTCTGAAGATAAGTCACACTTTCTACGTGTTTAAATGTTTCTTTGTATCAGATGTGAACTATACCCATTTACGAAGTGGTTGCTTGAAGGATACTTAATAATGACAGTCAGCTGGGAGCTTCCATTTCAATCCACTTACATTTCACATACCAATCATGCATGGTTCCCAGATCATGTATTCTTAGTTGGCTTGGGCTCAAAGTGTGAAGTAGAGATTCATTGCTGATTTTTTGAAGAGTTGTCAAGATTGGAGGACGTTGCAGATGATTCAAATAAATGTAGCTTTGCCAAATGGGCATGCTGAACTTCTCACACTTCTCCCTTCTTCCACAACTCAAGATGTACGGACAAAGGCCCAACTAGCATTTGGGAAAAAGTACCTCAGACTTATCACTGCCAAGAATCGAATCCTAGTCGATTTTGAGGAAATGTTAGAAGAAGCAGAGATAGAGGACGGAGAGTGCCTTACAGCTCTGGTGCTTCAACCGCAACTGGCAGCAACTTCAAGTGCCTTTGCTTTGTGGTGTCAAGGAGATAGTGCAATCGTAACGTGGGGTGATCCACAGAATGGCAGTGACAGTTCGGCAGTTCGAGATCAGCTTAGGGGTGTGCAGCAAATTCAAGCCACTGATTCAGCCTTTGCTGCAATTCTCGAAAATGGATCTGTTATTACCTGGGGTCACGCAGACCGGGGCGGTGACAGTTCGGCAGTGCGAGATCAGCTTAAGGGTGTGAAGCAGATTCAAGCCGCACAGTGTGCCTTTGCTGCGATTCTGGAAGATGGATCTGTCGTCACCTGGGGTGATGCAGACTGTGGCGGTGACAGTTCGGCAGTTGAAGATCAGCTCAAGGGTGTGCAGCAGATTAAGGCCACAGAAGATGNACGTGCAGCAGATTCAAGCCACTCTTGATGGGGCCTTTGCTGCCATTCTAGAAGATGGATCTGTCGTCACCTGGGGTCATGCAGATTTTGGCGGTGACAGTTCGGCAGTTCGAGATCAGCTCACAGGTGTGCAGCAGATTCAGGCCACCGAGATGGCCTTTGCTGCAATTCTGGCAGATGGATCCGTGGTTACCTGGGGTAATCCAGCCTGTGGCGGTGACAGTTCTTCACTTCAACATGAACTCAGATTTGTTTAATCCAGATGTTTATGCTGAATGGCAAAGCCTGAGCTTTTGGTTGGTTTTCCGCTGTAAAACCTGGACGGCAGACGGGTGGTGCAAAGAGGGAAGGCGGTGCAGCCCAATTTGATCATGGTACACATGGAACCCACAGCCGGTAAGCATCTCCAGTGGGTGGATGACATTTCTTTTGATGGTGCCGGGCTCATGATTCACATGATGAGTGGTAAATGGATCTAGCAGAGAGAAGAAACATGCGTTCAAAACATTTCAAAACGAAAAACAAAGAATTTTGCCGGGACTGGATGTTATTTGTTAACTGTGAACGTTGGAGCTGCCTTGAATTCATGTGGACAGCCACAGCCCCTGAAACTATATGATACTGAAGGACTTTTTGTTGCTTTGGGGGGCTCAGTACTTAATTCTCGAATAAAATCGTGGACGGAAGTTCAATCAGACTTTCGGATAACATCAAGTAGAAAAAGGCCTGGAAACGACTGCCTGATGAATGAATTGTTTCGTCTTCTCTTCCGTTGAACCAAATCTGGATTCCACATTAGAGGATCCCCACCCCCTTACCTGATTTAGGGGGGGTCATGCTAAATGATGCTAAGTGTCGGTTACAAAGACATGGACAAAACATTTAATTGAGGAGGGAGGAAAGGAAAATGAATGAACATGAATTGAAGGATTTTCATCATTCAGAATGGACCAAAATCACACTGTTTCTATTTGTGTCTTGCTAAGTGCTATTGCATAGGATATCCGATTTAAGATTGTCATGGCGCTGCAGACAAACCGGCAGCGGTGGCAGATGCTATTGATCCCTTCTTCCTGATGATTGTATGGGATGTTGTTTCGTGCTCATCTTGTCATTTTGGAATTTCTAACCTGTTGGTATTTTTTGGTGTACAGACTGTAGACTTGTAGACATCCAAAACCATCTGAATATTATTTGAGGTATTGAGATAAAGTAAAACATGTCCAGACCACAAGCAATGAAGCTCAGACAAAATTTTGGAAGGTTAACGAACATTTTTTTGTGCTACTTTGTGCACACATGTGTCAGAGAGACAGCATTGTTAGTGAGTGCCCCCTTCTTTGAGTGGCGACCACGCTGGCGTTAAACTTCTTTGATTTCAAGAGCCGCCCCCCTGGCACCTGAAACGGCCCTTTTGGGAAAACTGAAGCTGATGACTGACAGCTTGGGCGTTCATTTGTTACTGAAACCTATGTTTTTTTCGTTTTCTTTTTCGATGTTTTGATGAGTGGAGATTTTGGGGGCGTATCATCAGCACCTTTTATCATCCCCAAGCATGCCCTCAGGCAGGTCTTTTCATTTTCATCCTCGCAAGCAACGAGTTGTTGGCGACAAACGTGTTTGATGTGTTGACCCGTTTCTATCCGCCGTTTGCCCCAAGCATTTTCATGGGATTTCAAGAATACTTTCCCAGTTCCAACTTCCAACCCTTCACAAAAATAGGGCACCCCTTAATAAGGAAGGCACTCTAGTCCGTGTCAGGGCATAGGGTACGGCCTCCGGAGGTCCTCGGGCCAAGTTACCGAGGTGTGGCGTGCGCGGCTTTTCGCTTTGCTTTTCTTGCTGATCGGCTTGGCCTTCCAATCTCCATTGCTTCCTTGCAGTCGCTGCTTGGAGTTCCAAAATTATTAAAGGGGAATCAAAAAAGAGAGATGGTGTTGAACATGTAGAAATTGATTTGTTATTTGCGATGTCGTTGAAAAAATGTGTTCGCTGAAAATAGATATGTTGGCATGGGTTTGGTGTTTTCTAAGTTTTGGTGACTGTATTTAGATATATACATTTAACTTTTAGGGTCATTGGATATCTGAGTATATTTTGACATTCCATATTTTTTATCAGCACATTTGTCAATATTGAACGAATGTATATGTAACAAGGCCACATGAACAATTGGCATTTTTGAATGCCCGAGTCGCATTCCTTGCAGATGATGATCACCATTTTAGAACGCGCACTGCACATCCTGGTCCGCAAGAGATGCACTTTGAAGGATATACATATAGTTTCCCCGATTTTTTAATGAAATGCTGACTTGGAACTCTAATTTTGACCTTGACCAACCTTGTTTGGATGTGTAGGGGACCATTTGTCTATATTTGTGTTTTGTTTGCAGAACTGCCCAGAGACAATTATTTCTATGCACAGGTCCCTTTTCGCATACATCAACACACATTTGGTTTACGTTTGTGGCCAGTCTCGTAAACGGCCATATGTAAACACTTAAGTATTTTTTGTTCACCTGCCCATTTCTTGTGTTTTTTTTTCAGGTGCCATGTGTAAAGATGGTGTTCATCAGATCTACCTGACGTTGGAAGAATGCGTCCATGTGGAAGGCCGTGGTCTCTGATGTTGGGTAGTCTGAAAGCAAGGTGATGAGTTCAACGGCAAAGAATGAGAGACTGATGTGATACAAACACAATATAGGGATACGGGATACAATGGGTTGTCATGGGCTGGCCGGCATCAGTCAATCAGTCAATCCTGTTTGGAAATTTGAATCTAATAAAGCAATTTGTTTTATTTGGCATTTCTTGTTTTTTTTTGCTGGATTTTTAACATGCGTTTCTTGTGGACCCATTTTTGCAGCACATCACTTAAGGGTCAAGGGTTTTAGTGCAAAGATGTCATTTTGATTAGGAGTTGAACTTCATGATAGCAAGGATATGTTTTTTGGGATTTTTCGACAGGAGTTTTAAAGATATTGAGATTACAATATGTAAAGATATTAAGATTATATTGAGATTACAATATCTCTTGTGTAGGTAGATATATCTTACGTATTTACACTTTATGGACGTTTGAGACCCATTTGACCCCTTGTTGTGTAAAGGACTAGATGCCCGTTAATGTACCGTCAAACCTCAAATTTTGAACAAAAGGTTGCTTTCCAAGTGTGTCATTACACACTTTGACAGGTTTTTTGTTTTTCAAAATCCATGTCCCATAAGATCCATGTAATAATATATTTACCGACATTTGGTTGATTTTTTTAAACCAAATGTAGGTAGATATACCAATCGCAAGGATCCAATGGTTGTGTTTTCCCCAAAAACTTGCATCATATATCCCCGCAGATATATCCCCATCACCCAGGGCCACCACCCACCATTACCTCCGCCAGCCTTGGATTTGTCCGTGGTGGGCTCCGAAGCACAGACCTCACGTTGCTTCGATACTGATGATGTGGAAGCCTCACGGCAGGCCCTTGGACATGTGACCTGGCATAGTGGTTAGGTTGGATGTTGCGGCTTGGGGTTTGGGGATCTGGAGGATGTATATATCTAGATAAAGGTTGGGCTGAAAGATAGAATGCATGTGGTTTAAAAGGCCATGGTGCATCCACTAGCCTTCCTTGATCTCTTAGGATACCATGTGGACCTTAGCAGTGCAGATCATTGGCATTCGACGTGTGCAGGGAGTCTGCCTGGCTTCATTGGAGCTGATTTGGAATTGTGTCAGGTGATTGTGTTTTTTTTGTTTTTCCATGCTAAAACTCGAAAGTTACCATCTATATAATCTTTTTTCAATATGTGTCTACAGTGTCTACTAGAAGAGAGAACATGTTTTCTACAATTCATGTGTTTATTCGTTTTTTTGCAATTATAGTATGGGGTGTATTGCCAAATTACCAGTCATTGACAGGGTTTTCTATATGTCCCTTTTCAGCATCACCTTTTTTTGGCTTTAAGTCATAGCAATCCACTTTTTTTGAAGGGGGAGAAATTGGCAAACCTTGTTATTTGCTAGGCATGGCAGCCCTAGATTGTGGCAAAAGTAGTTGGACCAGTCAAAGTTTAAGATGTTTATAAAGCCGCAATATCTCTCTAACAGTTTTTCCCAAGCAAAAATGTATAAAGCCGCAATATTCTCTCTAACAGTTTTTCCCAAGCAAAAAAATATAAAGCCACGATATTCTCTCTAACGGTTTTTTCCCAAGCAACAATTTCGTCGAATCGTTGCGAAGGACGACTTGAATGAGCATTGACCTTACGTACTGAAATTTTGAACACATGGCCCCATGCAAATTGAATAAGTTGGATTACCTAGTAACCTATGAGCTTGGCCTTTTGGTGTTTCAAGGTCCGGGCTGGTTTGAAATACTAGTCAACTATAGGGTGAAGTTTTTTTTCTGTCATGATGCAACTCCAATCTCCTGGACTGCAATGATGAAGTTAGGAGGTTTTTTTGATTACCAGCATGGTGCCAGGACAACTTGTGGGATGGTATACTGGCACTCTTTGTGTCGCAGCTGGGGCAGATGGCTTCTTGGACAGTTGTGAAATTTCGTCATCAGAACAGAGAGAAACACCCATGATTTGGTAAGATCGATCCCAAATTTGTCATACATTCTGGGAGTTACCCTTTCCAAACCACCAATTTCACTTTTTGTATTTCCAAGCCGTCATGCAAGTATGTGCATGACGACGTGAACGAGGTGAACCTTCTTAACCAGGTCGTTTTGGCGAATTCAAGATCACGACATTTGGGATACCAAAAAATTTCACTGGGAAGTAACCTTTGTTTGGCTTGTTACCAAGGAACTGAAAGAAAAATTTGAAAGAGAGTTTGATCCATTGTTTTTGAGGTTTATCACACATGTTCATGGCAAAATGTGCTCCCAGTATTGTTAATGGTTCTGCTCAAGTTGTGGTTTGCAAAATTTTTTGGCAAGTCAAAGCAGACATGTTGCCTTACTCTTTTCGTGCAAAAGAGTTGACTTTTGCGTTGCGTTGTTTGATGTCCAGTATTAGACACTGGTTCACATAGGCCAATATTGCCCGAAAGGGCTAAATAGGATCAATCACCTCAGACTACGAACGACAGCCCTCCTCGTTTCCTCAAAAGCATTGCCCAAACACCAGTTCAACAACGAGAGACAGCTGTTTGCAACCCGAACCCTGATTCTTTGATGTGTAGCCATGCGATGATCAATTCCTGTTCAGGTTTGGGATTGTAACATCCGGTCAACCAAATGGCAAGGGAAAAATCCCACGAGTGAGGTGCTGTTGATTGTGGCTGCTACGGTGCAACTACGGATGTACACTAGTCCACTCTTCTCGCAGTATTCGGATGTCTTTGTTGAAGAGCCAGAGGACGGGGATCTGCGCCATAGATCCTTTAAAACCCCTTGATTCATGGTGGTTCCTCGCTACAAAAGGTTGGTCCCACCGTCAGGGATTCAGAAATCCTGCTAGCCAGTTGAAGTTGAAATATATGAGACCCAGATCTTCTTCCAAAATTAAGAGATTTTTCCAAAATATATTGACTGATTCTTCCGGGGCTCCATTTTTAGGGCCAGGGGACAAATGTTGTGATTTTCAGGCATAGTTTTGGTTATTTGGTTGATAACTTGGCTAGGTAAAATATAAAGAGAACAGGTAGCAATGGAAATCCACCATGTTTTTACACAAGAACTGAGTCTTCAAAGAGCCCCAAATGTCATTCCATGTTCCATTGCTATTTGGGCGTGTCTCAAAATTAAAGGTCCTCAGTTTACCCTACGTATAGACATGTGGCCGGGGTTGGGGGGTCGTTATTAAATTTGAGAAGTCTTGGAACGGCTGGTCTCTTGTGAAGTTGCACTCGCCCGCCATGTTGGACATAGTTGCATTACCTTCGCGATTTGTGTAGAAGGTTGGCCCTTAAGTATGTTTGTTTTGGGGGTCAAGATGGTGAATTCGGCAAGGTCTGAAGGTTTCTTTTTTGGAATCAAAGGGGGAGAGACAGACGTAGAAAACATATGTTTACAAGATACAAGCTGGTTGGCGGTTTCAAATATTTTTTAATGTTCACCCCTACTTGGGGAAATGATCCAGTTTGACTATTTTTTTCAGATAGGTTGAAACCACCAACTAGCGAGGTAATTTGTAATTTCAAGCATGTTGGAAGATATGTGCTCATACGGAAAGAGACCCCACCAAAAACATAATAGTGTGATTCACCCATCGACTCTTCCGGACCCCGGCGGTTCCGGCTTCTGAACTAGAGTTGTATGCAGGCATACGGTATACTTGTTCAAAAGCCACTTTGGGAGACCATGCCTGGTGTGTGCTTGTTTTTGTTCCGGAATAGGGTGTGGACCCAAAATAGGAGCCCAAAAATTTTTGTGGTTCCTTGAAGTTCCTGCTAAATTAGCCAGTTGAACTTTTTAGAAAGTCCACATAAAACCCTTATCTAGTTACAACCGTTCACAGGAGGTGATTTTGGCCCGAGCACAGTTTCATGGCGGCAATGCGAGTTTTGGAGATGTTCAGGGTCGTTTCATGTCGGGAAGTATGTGAAAGGATCATCCAGTGCATGCGCATTTTGTGTTTTGTTTTGAAGATGTTACTTTCTCTGGGTGGTGGTTTTAAAGATGTGTTATTTTCATCCCTACATTGGGGAAATGATCCAATTTGACGAGCATATTTTTCAAATAATTAGGTTGAAACCACCAACTAGTTCTGTTTTACATGTCAATAAGAGATTGTCTTGAAGTTTCCTGGCAAGAAAGGCGGACTATTTTCCAGGTGTGTCCATGGAGCTGGATAGGCGGTAGACTTGCAGAGAGGGTTAGCCAGGCAGTGATTTCTACTTCTCCCATATTTTCATTGTATAAAAAACATAGTTTTCTTGTGCATTGAACATATTTACTTTTTCTGCTGTATAGCCATTTTTTGAATGACATTTACTTACCCTGAAAGAAATATGTAGTTTATTGCCACCAAAAGCTTGTACTGTAATTTCCACTATCAGACAGCTATCCAGGCCAACCATTTGTCCATGCATCCTCAGGCGCTTCGCCACGGAATTCTACTGCGGTGTCAAACTGGAAGAACTCGCTGCGCGGCATCGTCTCAAGGCGAGATTGGACTTCTTGGGAAGGTGAAGCTTTGAGCTTTTGCTTCGGCCCGATATGGATTGTAACTTTTCAAATTTGATCCCATTTAGGATTAAACAGGTCCTGCTGCTGTAGGGGCTGGTGCTCAGCAATTTCACATTATGAAAAGATCATCATTTGTGGAACACATCGTTTCGAAGCACCCTGTCGCGGTGTTGTTTTTGGGAATAACTCCACATCCACAACAACAGAGTTTTCCAAACATGTTTCAGTTGTTTTTTCGTTTTTTCCAAAAGGATGTGTGATTAGAATTGGTTCTGGGCAGCACGTATGTAGAGATCTCAACCGACCATTTTGTTTCAAGGCTCTTGTGGAGAAGCTGCACCATACCAAGCAGAAGATTCAGGCCAATCTTTTGAGGGCGGTTCAATGGCATATATTATGCCATCACAAGTGCTGGCGAAACAACCAGGCAAAGTATGATTTTGCATCGCTATGGGATTTTTGCACTTCATATACCATATACCATCCCACATTTGGTTAATTTTTATGGTAAATGTAGGTCAATATACCATACATGGATTGCTTGGGAATTTGAGATCTAGTTTTCTAGTTTTTCTCATTTGTTTGAAAGGTTTGCTGACATACACAGCGATGTGATATCCAAAACCAAGACGTATGACCTCGCTGCTTTGGGCTTGGATGTCTTGAGGTTTATAGGCAGGGTCGACCAAGGAGCTTCTTAAATATCTGAAATGCTTCGAATGAAATTTTTGTGGTCATCTTTTGGGGATATTAGGGTTTTATGTAGGGGATACAGTAGGTGATATACACAACATTGGCTATGTTGCCATGTTCAGCCTCAATGGCAGATGACTTGATTGTTGTGCCGCCACGTTCGCCAGGATTTGCTGAAGGTCAACTATGTAAAGATGGGCATCTTGCTTGTGAAAACGCCGAAATCACACTTTGATAAAGGGTGCTGTCAAGGATCAACAAATTTATAAATTTGTTTGCTCTCAGTTTTCCTCAATCAAGTAGGAATTTAGCAATACACCACTTCAAATCAGCAACCAAAACTAAAACCCTGCAATCAAAATTAGGATATTTCACCTTTTTTTAGCAGTCTAGCAATGTGGCAATGCTCCTTTTTTGGTTTGTACCCCAATGGCAGGGTGGCGAACCGGTAAAGCCACCATAATATCGATGAGCTGCCTAAGCCCCTTTACATCCCCATTATGTTTGATAAAGAATTGGTTCGCTATTGCCCACCTACCAAATACTGTAAGATTGAGAGCTGTATGTTGATATAGAAGTAACTCCCCCCAAAAAACAGGATGACAATGGAGCCCTGAACTTTGAGCACTTGAGACTTCGTCTCATATTTTGAAGCAACGCTTCAATCCCGGGAGGTATGATATTAATATGCAAGCATCGCCATGTCATTTTCTGTGGCAAAGTTTGGGAATCTTCCCAACTTTCTCTTTCTAACGCAGGTGAAAGGTTGTCCAATTGGAGACGTATAGCAGGGAGGGTTCGTTTTCCAGAAAATGCCCAAGATTTTACCAGGAAAGATGCAGGGGCTGTTAAGGCAGCTGCAAGTAGATTGTAGACTGAAATTACCTCCATATTAATGACATCCTGTCTGTGCTTTACCCCACAAATTGAATTGTGACAGGGGTTTTTTGTTTCAATGAACGGAGTTGAAAACAGTTGTCCATCACTGTAGGCAAGAACAGCCGTTGTGCAGCCATGCTGAAACCAGTCACTTGGTGCCGACACCGCTGCGATGATTTCTCATTTTTTTGCTGGGTTTTGTTGTTGAGTAAACTTTGAAAATCTTCAGGAAGCAGGTGGAGCAGCATCTGAAAGATTTAAAATCAAGGATGCAACTACATTTTTGCAAATGTTTGAAGTTGCAACAGAAACGATTTTAAATGATCATTTTTTACATGTTGGGTGAAATGTAATAGTGATGTAGGGTGAAATCACAAAGCAGGGTCACCCCACAATGTCGTCAGGTGGGATTCTCTTGGGTTGGAGTTTGGTTAAACAAAGGTGATATATGCCAAAAAATCCTATATAGCTTTCAAATGTCATGTCCCAATCAGGCAAGTTTGGACCTAGATCTGACAGTTCCCAGCAATCACATGTATCACTGTTGGATTTTTCATCGAACTCAAAAATGTATCACCGTTTTATGTTTCATCGAACTCAGAATTGAATTCTGTTTTGCTGCACGGTTCTTGTTTGACGTGTTTCCAGTTTTTGGTGTTTTTGCTGAGGCATCGGTGACACAGGTTTCAGAGATATTTAAGTCTCTTGGACGCTGCATTGGCACAGCCAGGTGGTTTTGTTTTGTTTTCTTCATTTGATAGGGGAGGGATGTTTGTTTCGTTCGAGTAGCCTCTTTTCAGCGCATTGGAAGCAGCACTTGCTTTGGTTTCTTTGTGTTCCACGCTGGTAGTGCATTGGTATTCGTTGTGACCTTCCCTGAAGCACCAAAAGATTTGCATGAAAACGGACCCAGAAGGTAGGTTTGCATAGGGTTCAATAAGAAAAAACATCAGCTGTAAACTGGTAGCAACTGCTAGGGAGGGTCCCGTCCAAGGCAGGTAGGGTCCGTGGTTTTCTTCTAGGGGGTTGTATGGCAAACAACAAATGATAGCATTGCATCTGTGTGTGGGCCATGCAAATGCAAGTGGTTTTGAGCAGCAAAAAGGCTAAGGTTTACCACGGATTCCCCGTAGCATCTTCAAAGAAACCCAAAGATGCCTGTGTGTTCAGGATTCCGGAATCATTTTTTTCATCACACGGGAGGGCGAATGTGGCCTAGATAGAAACATGTCACGTTTCCCCGATCTGTAGTCCTTGAAATTCCGAAGATAATGCTGAATTCCATGCACCCAGAAGGCTATATGCACACTTAGCATGGACAATATGTCGGTTGAACCCTTCATCACAACATGATGCACCACATGATTGGATTTGACCAGATATGACGGTTGAATTGACAGTGATTATATTTCCAACCATCCACGTGGGCCCCAAGTCCCTTGAGAAGTGAGGTATGCCAATGACAAGAACTTTTCCATCGTACCAATGCTCAGGGATAAGAAATCCGGTCACGGGACTCAGCTGGTTAGGTTGGACAAAAAGGACAGGACAAAGTGTTCTGCAGGAATGAATGATCAGACGAGCAAGTATGCAAGGGGTTTTTGAACGTTGAGACGTGGCTCAGTGAAGGTTGTTGTTTACCTTGTTCAAATTCTTATGGTTGCACTGTTTGGTGTAAACACATCGTAAGAGTTTCAGACAATGAAGGTGGCCGAATGTTGTTCAGAGTGAATAGGCGCTTTTCATACATTCCATACAAAGGGGATATGTGGACACCGACAAGAGGGTTGCCATTTTTCCTCTAAATCTACAACAAAACAACATCGGGGATGTGCGTATTTGATGCATCCAAACCTTTGATGCCATTATAATGACGTCCAATGGTCTTCAGAAAAAAGTCAGGTGTTCCTGGTTGGTGATACATATGATTTTCACAGTTTTACAAATCACCTCTACTAAGAAGGCCTTGTCTTTGGAAGGTTTTTGGAAGACTGAGATGTACCCTTTTTTATTTGTTCATTTTACACATCTATAGTTTTTTTCGTCTGTAGGATTTTGACTCCTTCATGTTCTAGAAGTTACGCTAGCGAGTTGAACAAAGCTAGAAACTGACAAAACATTTCAGGTCCTACATGTGTAGAATGTTTCAAAAAATGCTTTCACCGTATCTTGACACCCCACAACTACAACCTTTGTTTGTCATGTTCCACATCTTTCCCCTAAACAATCCCTACATGAAACACTTGGGAACCTTGTGGTTTCCGGCACCTTCGATCAAAAAAACGCTGAAGCGAAGATAGCAATGGAAATCACCCCCTTTCCCACATGGACTTCATTTGCAAGAGGTGGATTTCGTTTGATTTTTTTGATTGCAGCGGGCAGGGTAGATTGAAACACACCGGAAAGAGCGCCCAACATATCGGCCAAATATGAGTTTATGAGCTAGCAACCATGTGTATTTCATATACCATGCTGCTTGAAACTAGTGGGCGACAAAACTGATACTCCTCTGGCTAGATTGCGATGTCACGTCCCCTTTTTGTTCTCCCTACATCCCTCCAAGTCCCAACGTTTGAGGGAAATGCTCAGGTGGTGGTTGCAATCATTTTTTGTTTGACTTCTACACCCGAAATTTCTCAGCAATTTGAGGGAAACCATTTTTTTCCAGTTCGGAAACCACCAATTCAAAACCATCCATCCATTAACCATCCATTCAAAAGGCAAGTTGGAGCATAGCAAAGGTACTTGGACACCAGCACCTTGGCCTCGTGTGTGTGTGTCTGTATCGCTCTCAAATATTATGTAGTGGTCAATAGGATGGTTCCACATGTTTTTTTCATTTTTCGGTTTGCATGATGTTTTGTGTGAAGCTTCACTTTCCACTGTTACCGGGCGGGTTGACCATAAACAGCACAAGATATGTCAGGATATTCTCCATGGCTGGCGGGTTGACTTCTATAGTGGAGTTAACGGGATTAGCCATATGGATTTTATTCTATAGGCCATGTTTGGAGTAAGGGAAACCTGTGTACCATTAATTTCCTTGGGATAATGAAATCGCCCATGATTCTAATCCTGTTGTTTAGCAACCAAGATGCTATGAAATGGGATGATTTCTCCTGGGATCTGGGGGATGTAAATACAAGGTGTATCCGCTTGTGAAACAAACGTACTGTAGCTGGCTGGTAGCTGGATATCCCACCGGGTTTGTAAAAAGAAATGCATCTATTTACGTTTGAAAATTAAAGTTTTCATGGTTATGTGCCTATGTGCTACGTGTGATGAATCGGTAGTTGAATAATTCTTAAAACACCTACAACTATATAGTGACACTTTTAACATTTTGCGAGCCAAACTTTGTGATCAACGGTTTTTTGAGCCAGATTTGAGGCCAGAGCCATGAAAGTTGACCAATATTCCCAATAGGTTGCTAAAAAGCATTAGGATTCTAATATTTTTCATGACAGTTAGCAGACATCTGACGCAATATATGGGTTCTGTGATTCCCTGAACATATTTGCATGTGTAAGTATGCAAAACAAAAAGACATTCATTGAAAAACATTCAGATTTGTACACTCTACACTGATAGCTCTCTTTAAGGTTTGTTTTTCTCATTGCATGACCTGTATTTGACCCGTTTTTTTGGGGGGAACTTCAGTTCAAAGGATTTGTAGGATTCCAGCACAAAAAAAAACAGCGTTGGTTTCACAAATTCAAACCAACTAGCAGAAAAAAAGTAAGTTTCAGCTCCAAAAAAGACTGCAGTTTTTTCGAAGACGTTTAATTTCAATGCAAAATCAATTGATGATTCACGAACTGCGCGCACTTCTGCCAACCAACAAGCTTTTGAGGGAATAGGGAGTTTCAATGACTTTTCATTTTAGTGGTTGCTTAATAGGGATCCATGTAATAATATCATCCCCATATCACTGTGTAGTATTATCATATCATATAGAACAACCAAATTGGCTAATGGAAAATTGCTGGTTTGGGGCCCGGTGGTTTGGGATTCAATCGGAATCCAAACCACCGGGGTTTTTAACCACCCATTAACCAGTACCTGACCAAACAAGGTTTGATCCAATGCTCTTACGGCCAAAAAAGGTGACCTCGGCACGTCCTTAAGGTCTCAGAAGACCGGCTGATGGAAACCTTGAAGCCTCTTGGCTGATAGAAGCGTTCAATCTTCATAGGTGAGTTTTCGAATGAAAATCTAGGTAATTGTTAAGGTAAAACGAAATTAGCAATTGAAATATGTTCATATAAGGGAAATACATTTTCTGAAATTTCAAAGCATGTTCCATTGCAATGTGCACTGCCTTGATTTCATGAGAAACATGTGTTGTTAATCATGGGATATGAATGCCCCCAGTGACCCTAAATACAAAGTTCATTTGAAGTGCTATTCGTGGAGTTTCTTCATTTCTCCTGAAATTTGGGCTCAGGCTAGCAGATATGGATAGGAATGCAGAAGCATTGCTAGTTTATTCATATTGAGTCTGATTACTACCAACACTTTTCTTGTCATTGTGTTTGCTTGGAGTAGCAACAGTGACATTTTCATATACGGTTTCGGTATGACTAAAAACCGGTGTTTCATATTCACACCTATAATAGTGGTTTTTCGGCATTCACGCAGGCTCCCCCTGCAGAAACTAGCTCAAGAGGCATCCCCTACTTAGAAATCTTCAAACTCTTGGAACCGTTCCGTCGAAGTCATCGAGGTGGAAAAATGGAACGTGGTCATCCCATTTATTTTTTGTGAAAATGATGGATCAATGTTGTATTTGTGAAGCTAGGATCAGGGCCAAACTAACGGTTAAACAGAAAACCTCTTTTGAGAGTGCTATATTTATTGATTTGTTGGGTTACATGACATGGTTTGTTAATAGACAATATCATTTGAAGATGAAATCCAATCCGTTTTAATTTTCTCCACTTTCTGATATTTTTTCCAATCAAAAGGGTAGTTGATGGGTAGTTGGCTTTGATGATGTTTTTTTTTTATTGTGAGTGATACTAGGTGGTGGTTTCAAATATGTTTTATCCTTGACCCCTATTTGGGGAAGATTCCCATTTTTGACTTTCATATCTTTCAACTGGGTTGGTGAAAAACCACCAACTAGGATACTATGTTCTTTTTTTACCAGGGAGGGAGGTTTCCACCACCCCAATGGTTCCATATGGCGAATCTTTTTCCCCACAGGGTCGTTTCGGCCTTGCCGAAACGTTTACATCCCGCAACGTGTTCCCCCGCAGGCAAGCGACGGAGGAAACGGGTGCAACAGGCCTCCGGCGGACGAATGGATGGGGTGGTTTTACCCACCGAGGTTGGGTGGAGGTCCAAGCAGCCAGCGGTGATTTTCACCAAGGTATTTTGGAAAAACCAGGGGGACAAAAATCCAAGGAACTAACTAAATATCTATCCCCCTTTTTAGAAGTACTCTATAGGATTTTTTGGGCTTTGGGATATGTCAGGTTCTTGGAGAGTGTTTGGAGTCTAAGTTGCAGACCGTTTGAAAAAGTAGCAGGTTAGACAATGTCATGGGACTAACCTGTAGAATCACGTGGAAGTCGTTTGTCCCAATGGAGTTAGATTCAGATACAATGTAATTTATGTATATGAAATATTGTGTTTACCAGGAGCTAGCTGGTAATTTTTTTTTGGATCTTCATCCTCGGACTATCGACCAAAAATTAATTGAAACGGCTGGGCACCTAACCATTAAGTCTTCAGTCAGTGAGTCGAATTTGATTTCCATTTGGGATCCATGGTAGTTTCCCAAAGCCAGGATCATTTTACCGTTTTACCACTCACCCCAATTGCCAATCAAACAATCCGAGGGAGTTCCAAAAAGACCCATGTTTTTTTCACATTTCGCCCTTGAACAGAAACGTCCCAAATGGATGTTTTTTGTTTCAAGTCCAACAGCTGTTATTTAAGGAATGTGTTTGCTGTAAGCATTTGTTGTTGCTAGTCGTTTTGTTTAGTCAAAGAGCACAACAACTTGATTTTTATCAACAAATATGACCAATGCCCAAACTGCAGGTGACCCTTTGATGTTTTTTTGTTTCATGGTCCGGTGGTGTTTTTGTTTTGTTTTCCCCATACAATTCCTTCAACCCTTGGCAAAGCGGCCGTTGTGCCCCAAGATTTTCCGCGAATCCTGCTGGGGAAGATGGCACGTAACACTCGTTTCTTCAGCATCACCTTCGGGGGGTCAGTGTTTTTAGGTTGGTTTCAGATGGTAGAAAGCTAGGTGGTGGCAACTCAACGATGTGTGTTTTTTTGCCCCGGATGATCTCGGGAAAATGATCCAAGTTGACTTATTGTTGGTCAATTGGGTTGAGACCACCAAGTACAGCTAAGCTGCAAAATACGGTTGATGGAAGAAATCCTGCACCAGTTGATATGGTAGATATCCCATTATTTATGGCGTTTTATACATCCTAGTTGGTGCAGGGTTTCTTCCATCAACAGTATGTGTTGTACTTTCACCTTTCACCTGTTCATATTTTTTGGGGGGTTCGTGCACCAACCCTGCTTTTGAACTCACCAACCAGTCACTGACTGCCCATTTGGTAAGTTTTGGAAGATGAACGGTTTTCCTTTGAGGTATGTTCCTGGAACCCTAAAGAATGGTTGCTTCAAGTGGATGATGAACCAATGTTTTACATGGAAAATGGTTGTTTCACCAAACATCCACTTAAACTGGTTGTAAACTGGTTGTTTGGAGTTCCAGGTTGGTGATATGTTTTGCAGGGAAATTATTTCCTATATACCTAGCAAAATTCAGCCATTCTTCCGCATGGAATTTGTGTGAACTGCCAGGGGTCGGTCCGTTGCATGATGAATTGGTATTGTCAGTGATTAAGCCGACACAACTGGATTCCGCGGATGCGCGGTTGCCCTGATGTTTGGACGATTTTTTGTGTTTTTTTTTGGCAAGCTCGGTCAAAAATCTGTGGGAACGAAGGGACCGGAAAAAACTGACTGATTCATATCTAAGGGACTGCAGGTTCATATTTATTAGTGTCATCCTCCCTAAAAATAACATAGCCCCTGGAAATGGATGGTTGGAAGATGAAATTTCCTTGTGGGATGGCCTATTTTCAAGTGCTATATTAGTTTCAGGGGGTAGCACATTAACTGTGGGAGACTGATGATTTTGAACAAGTTCATTTGGGAGTCATTTTTGTAAAAAGCCTCCATAGCATTACGTCGCACCGAAAGTACTTGACTGTTTGACTCTTTGAAAGGTGTTTTGTCCTAACGACCGAACAAAACTGTGTGGCTTTGCTGGGATTCCACCAGACAACCCATAGACATCGCACACTCTTTTAAAAGAAAGGCCGCGGTGTATGCATAAGAGACATCAAGACTAAGATCAATGGCATATTCTCACCATGTCATGAGGCAGCTTTATCCGAAGCCCGGCGCCCCCCACCATGTCACTTTTGCGGCAGTTTCCGCCACCCAGAAATCCACCGGAAACGTGGAATTTTCCTACTTTTGAAATATTGCCATATCAATCATATAGTTGTATTTAAACATCTATATTTGTTTATCGATCAACAATAATTCTGAGCGGCTCCTCTTTCTTCGAAAATATAGACGTTTAATTTGGTGCTTGTCACTTGAAGATCAAATGGGAGCTTGTACTCTATCAAACATGATACCATACATGAGGTTGTATCTCTGCGGATCCCTCATACGTCGGGTATGTAGCAAAGTCAGTTAGTTTTCATATAGCCGCCCTCTCCGCAACCACACGAAAAAAAGCAATCAGCTTGTTATTTGATTGTGTGTTGTATAATCCCAAAGCTTAACATGCTTGACTTTCCAAAATTTTGGAGACAAATATTCAAACTACCTAATCTATGTTTTTTTGTTGATATGTTTTGAATACATACCCCAAATTCTTGAACTCCAAAACCGCCATACACCAGCTTCAGCGATGAATTTAGCCGTCCTTGCCGAGGAAAAGAAATCAGCCATTTCAGAGCTTCAGGCGTTGAAGTTGAGAAAACTTATTTGGAGGTAAAACAAAAACGTGTTTTCCCTTGAAGAAACCCATGTATAGATCGGAGACCGGTTGTATTAATGTTTTTTTTTGTTATACACGATATATATACGTATATATATATATAATATAATTATTATACTCACATTTTTTTCTGTGCATTTTTGTTTTTTAACAAATTAGGATTGGGGTCTCCGGAGACCTGGGGGCCCAACGTCCCGCCAAAAAAATCATAGGATTTTTAACCTGGAGTTTTTGTGGTTGACCCAAAGAGGCCATGGCCATGTTGGAGGTGTCTACAGCCATGACATGTTTGTTGCCCCCTTTGCTTGTTGGCATGACTAGGTGGTGGCAACTCAAATATTTTTGAAATGTTCATCCCGAACTTTGGGGAAGATGAACCCATTTTGACTAATATTTTTCAAATGGGTTGAAACCACCAACCAGATGAACATTTCGAATGATTTACTTAGTGATGTTTAGTGTCAGCGCAATGAAGATTCATTAAATCATAAAGCAATCAGACACTGAAAATGACAAAATCAAACCCTCCAGATTCTTCGAATTGATGGCAACCCCTTGGACCAATGTTTGTCAGAGCATCACCAACTTAGTTATGTAAAGTAGCAAGCAAAAGAATGAAAGTTTTAGCTAGCCGTCCTTGATCTACCTAATTTCTTTTGGCCATGTGCATGCTTGACGCCTGACGGTTTCTAAGAAAGTGGTTGGAAGAATTGAGATGTGTTCCTCTTATGTTCGCCAGTCTTCACCGTCACCAATAGATGCTTTCTTTGGCTTTTCCAAAGATTACTTTTGATAAACTACCAAAACCTTGCATCGGTTGTTCCCACCATTGGCTTTCGCACAGTTCTTTTTGGCAGGATCCTGAGAACTGAAAATATCGTATCCAACTCTAACTGGATAGTATGTACTACGCACTACTTAGTGTCATCATATTTCAGCTACTTATACCAGGTTTTACATATATTAGATACATCCCACATCCTCGGGACATGAATATTTGTCATACCAAGCCGTCTCCCTCAAGTCGTCCATCAGGCACTATTAGAACTTCCTGGAGAACAGGCACGAAATCGAATCAAGTCCCAACTCCTAGCTTTAGACCCTGGAAGATTAACGGCTGGAACCTACAGCCATCACCCATAAAAAGAAAGGAAAATCATTTGAACCAAACCTCCATGAGTACATGTTCCAGCCGTTAATCTTCCAGGGTGTAGATGGGAACAGTGGGGGGTGTTACGCCACAGGGTGTCGGATGCTCCAAAATGTGTTTATGTTGAAGTAAAATGTCGCGAAAAAATGCAGCAATGACCCACCCACCAACAAAAAGACGAGAAACGTGTTTTCCCATGGTTTTTTATCTTGAAACTGAAGCAAGGTCAAGGTGGTATGAATCAAAGAATTTCACAGAAAAGATGTTTTTTTGCGAAGCTTCAAGTGATTTTTGAAACGGAACAATCACAAATTTCGTGTTTGATTTCTTGTCTGGTAGTGCTTTCAAATATTTTTTTTATTTTTACCCCTATTTGGAGAAGATTCCCATTTTGACTAATATTTTTCAGATGGGTTGAAATCGCCAACCAGTTGTGATATATCATTTTTTTGTTTTGATGGTGTGAATTTTAGAAGTCTGTTTTGCCTATATTCACCAGGGTGGAGAAATGTGAGTGTTTTCAGTTTTCAAGATATATAGCTGAAGCCAAACAAAACTGGGGTTTGACTTAAGATGTGCCAGTCAAGGTTCAAAATGGATCATATGAGTAACACAATACCTTTCAGGTCGGGACTGGGCGAAAACAAACAAGATAAACTCACTTTCCAAATTCCAAGGCCTGCTTTATGTTTTCAGCTTGGATTCGCTTAGTTGGTGATTTTGTTTTTCGGATTCTACAATGGTATAATCAACATATTTTTCAGCACCATTTGGGGAATATACTTGGAACTGTTTCCAACCATCTCAAGCACATCTAAGCCATGGTCATGTTTGGTATTTAGGGATGGCATCGCTTAATGCCCACGAGGTTGTAAGGTCAAAATGTTTCTGCATTCCGGATGTCCCTGGCTCCTACTACCAGGTTTCCAAGGGTTAAAAAATTGGTTGGACAAATTTTAGCAAAAAAACATGTTTTGGAAGGTTGAAACCCTCGAAATATCATCGGATATTGGTACAGTATGTATCAGATACTATATAGATCAACTCAACGTTGTTTTTGTAAATTGAATTTTCTCTAACTTAGAGGAATTCCTTAGCACAAGTTGGTGAATTTAAGGTCAGAGAACGTTGGTTACTTAACTTTTCCGTTTCAGTCTTTGAAGGCGAGAACAGTTGTTTTGTTACAGAAAAAATCACCCAACCTTTTCTCAGTGCAACTAGAATTCCTTTTGTTGGGCATTATGTTCAGTTGTTTATTCTTTCTCATCCTATGTAAATAATCTTAAATCAGTCAAGTGTTATGCAACTAGCTGGTGCTTGGAAAGGAGCTAAGGAGCTGGGGTACCTGGAATCCCTTCAGAACATCTCAGTCAATGTTTGTGTATATTTGGATTATATAAGTGTATTTCATCCAGGTACTCGTAGTGGGAGTAGTTTATATAAAGGTGAAACCCTCGAATCAGCAAAAAAAAAGACATCACCCCTGTTTTTGTTTAAATGTGCGGGGACATTCAAGCTTTAATAGGTGAAGATATGATCAAAGATACGTGTCATTTCGACAAAAAATCCTGATTTTTCGCGACAATTCATCACCACTCCAAGGTGGATGATCAATAGAAGCGTGGAGGATACAGACGTGGCTGTAGAGGACGGAACTCGCTAGTTACGTAGGGAAGTTGGTGGAAACTCGCTGAGGGAAGTGGACGACTCAACAATTGGAAGAAGTCGATGTTTTTCGAGGTGGTGGTTTCACATATTGTTTATTTTCACCCCGATCCCTGGGGAAGATGAACCCATTTTGACATTCATATTTTTCAATTGGGGTTGGTTCAACCACCAAGTAGTTGTTCGAAGTTTTGGAAGAGAGTTCTTTCAAGTTCAACATCGTTTCAATGGAGACTTTTGAGACCTTAATATGATGAAAAGGGACGTTTTGGTAAAACAAGTGGCATATAGTAACGTAGCTACGACTTTTTTCCACAACATCCAATTTGAGTTCATTTCATCAAGATGAATGATGACTAGATCCAAAAACATCACCGGATGCGTTGTTGCTGCTCATGAGATCAAATCGGCAACCGCGAGCCTATACTCTCAAGCTTCAAGTGGGACGCAAAAATTGTTCCCCACTATAAAATGATAGAAGTTATGATAGTTGGAATGGACAAGTTACAACTGAAGTCTGTTTGAGTTGTTTTTGCTAGGCTGGATACCTTGCTAGGTTTTGACGGATACGTGGTTCAAATGGGCGGAAACGACCACCTAGAAATAACAAAAGGTAAGAATCTGTGACGTGTGTTGGTTTTCATCTACATATGAGCAACTTGAAACGTGTTCTTTTCTGAAGTTACATCATCAGCAGAGAAAGATACCAGCAATCTATGTTCTTTAGATGTTTAAGTATTTCTTTTGATTACCGCTGTGTTTTTTTTTGAAAGATATACTCCGTTGGATGGTAGTGCCATTTCTTTTGCACGATCATCCGAAGGAGTTGCAATTGAGTTGCGGTTTAGTGAAGCTAGATGCTGAAAAGGCTGGTGTCGGCAACATGTTTGGTCAAAGATTTTGAGGGATGCTGCACAAGGTCGAACATCTGGATCATCTTTGTTGGATGATGATGATGATGATGATGATGATGATGATGATGATGATGACGATGATGATGACGACGTTGGTTGTTTATATGGGTGTTTCCAAAAATAGGGGTACCCCAAAATCATCCCATCTTAATAAGGTTTTCCATTATTTTCACCATCCATTTTGGGGGAAACACCCCTAATTTTTAGAAACATCCATATGGGTAGGGCCAGGTGATGACGCATGTCTATATATTACTGGGAATTTACTGGGAAGCAAGGAGACATCTTTGTTCGACGAGCAATGTCAAAAAATGCACCATTTTCTCAATGGTTTTGGTAATCAACAATGGTGCATTTTTTGATAGATATTGGGGTGATTTATGTCAACAAAGAATTTCTTCATTGATGGTACCTTTTTTTTGGGCAAAGTGGTGCCTATAAACATTAGATAACGGTAAGCCGGTCCACAGAAGTTGTACCCCTTTCTCCCACAATCATGGTTCAGTGGTAAACTACTACTGTTGAAGGAAGTTATCCTGCACCACCTGGGATGTATAAAACCTTGTACTGTAAATAATGGGACAAACTACCATCCTCAACTGGTTAGCCAGATTTCTTCCATCAACAGTATTGGAGACATCCCATTTTTCACTGAAACCTGATTATGAGGGGTTGGATAAATTAGATGCATTGCACGCCTGTTTGACCAGACTCCTCGACTCCAAATAGCCGCTGGGTTGGAGAAGATAGTTACATTAATTCAACTTGTTGAGTCAACTTGTTGTTTATATGTTTACTATGGTACAGGTAAGCATTTCAAAATGTCATATAATGTGTCCTTTCTTGTGGCAAACTCATGTTTCTGGTCCATTTTTCAAGTTTGCAGAATATTAAATAAGATTTTTTCTGGGCTTGGCTTAGTGATGAGCAAATGAGCAAAAGATGGGCATATTTTCTCACTAAATAACGAGCGAATGAGCAATTGGTTGGGGTTTGAGCACCAATATCCATTGGAGGTCATCACAATGTTTGCATGCAACGTGGCCATCAGTCGTGGCCCCGGTTTTTGATGGTGCTTCAATGGGGAAAAACCTCTCAAAAAGGGAGGATCCTACCAGTTATAAGTAGTGTTTTAACTCCACTTATAGGTGTTATATCCCCAGTTACCCATTTATTTTCGGCCATTTATAGGGGGGCCCAAAACTCCATTTATAAAGATCGTAGGGGCCCACCTTGTATAGATGGCATGCGGCATGACATATGTTTTGACTTCTTCGAATGTCTTGGAGAGTTTCATGAATCGACCACCACCACCACTCTCTTAGGGTCGTGGTATTTGTTGTAGTGATTTGTTTCTGGTCCAGGTTTCATAGTCTGAGATTAATTGACTGCTACCAAATAGAACACTTGCCAGGCGATTCTTTGTGACCTTTTTGGGATGCTTAAGTGACTCTTTCAAAAGTTAGGTGACCTCCAACTAGGGGATAGAAAGGTCACTTTGAATCTTGCATCATTGTCGTACAAAAACTCACAAAAAGCTGAGCACTCTTTCGCAGGCTTTAGGAAATCCAGTAGACCCTTACCGGCCCTTACCCCTTTTGACTTTTACCCTGGGGTATTTTTTCATTTCAGTGGCTATACCAAAAACGAAAATTGATGTTTCGTTTGAGTAGCCTGGCTAGCTGCAGTTTTAGAAGAGGTCTACAAGTATATGGGTGTTTCCAAAAATAAGGGGTACCCCAAAATGGATGGTTTACAATGGAAAACCCTATTAAAATGGATGATTTGGGTGTACCACCATTTACGGAAACACCTATATACCCAATGTTTTTTTCTTCCAATTGCAGGAATTTGGTTGTTTCCCTTTTCCACTTAACCATGGATTTTTTTTTTGACAATTTGTGGGAGCCCCCCCCAAAAGTCGTTGGATAAACCTGAGACAAAGCGACATGAAATTGCTGACATGCATCCTAATTTTCAATCTTGTTTTTTTTTGCAGAGATGAGGAGTGTTTATGGCCATGCTATTGCACTTGCGTTTTGGGGATCACGCAATGTAATGGGGGAGTGTAGGCGGGAGATCAAAGACGCTTTGTTATTTGGTCCAAAATGCTCAGAGCTCGCAAATTGTTGGATGGTGTCAAACACTGGATTTTGACATGTGAGACTACCACTGGTAGGTCAAGAAACTTTGTTGTATTGTTTTTTGGCAAGGTTTTAGCACAAACCATAGCAATGCCCAAGTTTACGTAAATTATGATACGTAGTTGTTTAAGGTATGCATCAAGAGCTGTTCCTAGAATCCCTGTTTTTTTTACAGTGACCATGAAATTGACATCTTTTGGCACATGTCTCGATCTCATGTAACTTCATTAGTGGCCATTTTCACAGATCCAGTCATTGAATGTGCCTTCTAGCAGCCTTCGCAGAAGCTGAGGTAAGCAATATGCCAACTTGCTCAAGCAGATTACTTGTACCTTCGCTCAGACACGCAAACCGGAAAAGAAGGTGGTGAGAGCAAGAGTCCATGTTGGATTTGGTTCATTGTTGTTCAGGGGAATTGTACACAGTGTTTCAATTGGAGAAACTGATCCTCAGTTTCTCCCCGAGATACCACATGATGACAAATTCGACATTTCTCAACTCACCCTCGCACAGACTGTCGTTTTCGTACCCTTCTGCCAATGGCATTAGGAAAGAGATGAAATCAAAGGACAATATGGGTGTTTCCTAAAATAGGGGTACCCCAATATGGATGATTCGGGGATACCACCATTTTAGGAAACCCCCATATGATGAACAACTGACAACTGATGTTCAGTTGCTTCAAAATCAAACAAAACTTAGGATGACAGTTTATCACTATCGGAGTCTCTAGATGTCATTGGCATGTTGACATAGTGTTGAGCCTGGCTGGGCAATGGTTTTGGTTGCTGGTGCTTGAATGTTGTAGATTTTGAATATGCAATGACGTTTCTTACATCCTTTATTGGTAGTTATTGTATAGATATATATATATATATGTTTTGTATTTCCTTGTGTATAGTGTAAGGATATATTTCTGATGAACTTTGGATTTTTTTCAACCTCAAACGTGGTTATTTTTTGATCATCAAAGAAATGCCCCTTGAAAAATTGCCCAGGTGGACGATTGAATCCAGATGGCATCATCCTGAGGACGCGAAACGAAAATTTGGGAACTCGCATCCATGAGTTCCCCCATGGATGTGGTTCGATGGAGAAAAAACACGTGGCTTCGATCCACATGGTTTGGACTAACAACAATGAAGTCCAGCTGTCATAATACCCCCCCTTTTTATGCATTTGATGACATGTTTACATCGACAAAAATGACGACTGGCAAGTTTGGAGGTAGTCGAGGTCCGTCGAGGTGAAAAAATATTTTCCATACCAATGGATCAAGGTTTTGTGTGGTTGCCGTTTTCCTGGGGATTGAAATCCTTTTTGGAGATGGGTTGCTAGCATGGTCAACTGTTTTTCTTAACCACCAACCAAGCATTGCTTGAATGCCTTGCGCTTCCACGAGCCCTGCATTTTCTTTCAGCATGATTTGCATGTATTAAACAACATAAACATATTTGTAAAGATATAAGGTTCTTATCTCTTTTTCAGTCTCACTTGAATCTCATGAGTCCTGGACATTGTGACATGGGAGTTTTGGGCGGGGGGAAAAATGCCCTGAACATAAGGGAAGGTATACGAAGTTCCTCCAGAACATACCCAACCCCTGTGCCCGCTTTTATGGGCCGATTCTCTTCAAGTCTTCTCTCGTCCTTGGGTTTTACAGAAATCGACACTGGAGGGCGGTACCCGATTTGTGTGTCATGGATGATTTGTTGCTGTCTTTTGGGGTTTTGGATTAGCATTGGCCGAGCTCAATACCAGCCATCTATAGCCACAGGGGGGCCGTTTACCTGTGTTTCTATATACATATATTTGTTTTTTGCATTCATAGTTCATAGTTGAGATCACAGCATGAATTTGACATGTTCTTCATGCATTTGTTGTGCTTGTTTTCTTCTTGGAGGACCTATCCCCGCACCATATCACCAAACATTTCAGGTACCTAAAATGGAGGAATCCTCACCTCTATAAGCTGTATGGATCCGGCTTATGTAATCTTATGTAAGGGAAACCCCACCCCCAAAAAAATGGCCTTATAAGGTTCAGGATTCCTGAATTTTAGGTACCCCATTACCATCCATGTATGGTGTATATACCTACATTTACCATAAAAATCAACCAAATGTAGGTATTTATACCATACATGGATCCAATGGGTACCTGAAACTTTTGGTGACCATAGGGATAAACCCCTCGGGGACTGGCGGTTTTTTTCGCAATGAATTGGGCCAGGAAGGAGGTACAAAGATTGATCGATTCCTTACAGATGTACCAAGACTCACAACAGGTCTGGGGGGGGAGTTTCCCCCAAAAAAACATATGTTTACAAGGTACCATGGAACCCAACAACCTTCATTTTTAAGGGTTATAAGTTATAACCCATATATTGGAGGTTTAAAACGTCTCATATTCATCTAGGTGGTGGTTTCAAATATTTTTTTTAATGTTCATCCCTAACTTTGGGGAAGATGAACCCATTTTGACTATATGATATTTTTCAAATGGGTTGGTTCAACCACCAACCAGAAGTGCTTGGTCGAGAGTCGTTGATTTTCCCCCGAAATCTATTAAAATGATAATGGAAAAAACACCATTTTTGTTATAGGAGATGTGTCACATCTTCAAACGGTTGGGTTTTTTCCGTTTGTCATGTTAGTTTTCAGGGCTCTGTTCAGGAAAAACACATATTTTTCATGTTAGATTCATGTTAGTTTTGAAACATATCTCGGATCTTTGGAGGTTTGATGTTTCGGGGTTTCAGGTGAGCAGCAAGCCATCGGGAAATGATCGGGTGATGTGGCCGAAGATGGGGTGGCAGAGCTAGTGATACTGCAGTTCTCACCTAATTCCTTAAAGGATAATCCTCATACACATCCAGCTTTGTTGAAGATGGCGATCCCATTTTTCTTGATAGTGGCAAAGTCAGAACTGCTTCAGTTGAAATGGAATATACTTCATCACAAAGGGCTTCTTTGGAATGACCTAACCAAAACGTGGATCTCTGAAAGTTTCTGAATTTATACATGGTGCAGGACATGAATGCCAATGTCAATGATAATCTACAGCTTATACCCTGGCCCTGTTTCGTTCTACAGTCGATAGAAAAAATTCTGAGCTACGCATGATCTCAACCCAATCAACAGCTTTACTGTTGTTCCTGGGTTCTCACGAAATCTGTAGGATGATATTTGCATCCATTCATTTCCATGTGGCAAAAGCCTGCTTACGTATCAACATTAGCCTCCAACTATGAAAAAATCATACAACAAATGAATCATTGGTCAAAAAAACCCAATAACCTCGCATGCCCAGACACTGAAGGTATGGTATTATTAGGTATATTTCCCTACATTTAAGGTTCATTTTTTATTGTANATATACCACAGACATTGAGTGCTTAGCACGGGGCCCGCCTCCTTCAAAGCCCTGTTCTCAGCAGGTCAAGGGACGTCAACACGTGGGGCTCTTCGCCTCGAAATCCTCCTCCGTCTCACGGACAAGCTCCGTGAAGGCCGTGCGTCTCTGGATGTTTGGATGGTGATCCGGAATGATGTGGATGGTGACCAGTGACCAATTGAAATGTATTAAGTGACCCACTACAACTCTATTTGGATCAACTTCGGTCACTTAAAAAAAACACCAACAAAAGGAGGGAGTTTTTTTATGTTGTAAATCATAGGAATTCAGATAAGTTGACTCAAGTGGATGTTACAGGTCGAATACGTAGATTGTTTTGATTATCTAGGTGGTGGTGGTTTCAAATATGTTTTTATGTTCACCCCTAGATGGGGAAGATTTCCATTTTGACTAATATTTTTCGGACGGGTTGAAACCACCAACTAGATTGTTTTGATGATTTAAGGAAATTTTTCAATATTTGGTTTGGAGATTCGTTGTTTTGTTGGCGTCTTCGCCCCAGGGATGGGATTCAGATAGATAGGGGAAGTCGTTGACCTCAAGAAATCCCCACAGCCTATACTTGAAACATGATGTGATGAGGATGAGCATTCCATTCTTTGTACAAATGATTTCAATGGTTTGGTGTGGGATCATGTCTTGATACTGTTGATGGAAGGAATCCTGCATCTGTTGATAGGTAGTATACCTCATTATTCACAGGGTTTTGTACATCCCAGGTGATAAAGGATTTCTTCCGCCAACAGTATGCCTTTTTGTTGCTGATGTTATTAGTCTGTTCGGAAGAGGGGCCATCTCATCGTGTCTCAACATCAGAAAACTTCTTAGATTCCACCTGCGTCGTGCTAAACTTCATCATTTCTGTTGTTTATCTCCACGATGTATATTAAAAAAACTTATGAGCTCATGACCCACCAAAAAAACAAGAATCTTCATGAATCTGCATTTATTCCCAATGATTGCTTTTTGCTTGATGTCGGTAGTTCAGTTTACTTTCCTAGGAATACCTTTTGATTTCGAAAATTTCTACTTGGGGATATGTCTACGCTCAAAGCAGCCACCAATCAAGCATTGGCCGACACTTACTTATCCCATTCCATTCTGCTCGGTTCTGAGAATTTTAAAAAAAAATAATCCCACAACAATCAGGAGATGTTTGTCAATCGTAATCCCCAGGAACTACCTAACAATCTCCCTGGAAGTCCAAGACTATTAAAATTAAAATTATGGTCCCCAATTTGGGATAATCAAAATTCCCTACTAAAACAATAGTCTTTGGTGAAAACCTATTCTTTTAATGGTCTTTGGACTTCTAGGGATCTTTCTTTCAACCTAAAAAACATGTTTGAAAACTTAAGGATTTATTCTCAATCTTCTCAAGTCCCAGGTTAGGAGCAGCAACCAAATTTGTGTCAGGTTTGGTATAAACCTTCAAATTCCTTAACCAAGATTAGGACAAACCTCATGTTTTCAATGCTACTGATGATGGAACAATTCCAGCTAACCAGTTGATATGGTAAACATCCCATTATTTTCAGAGTTTCATACATGTCAGGTCGTTGTTTCGGATTTCTTCCATCAACAATATGCTGGATTTTTTATGTTTTGAACATGGACCATGTATGTGATATATCATGTGTATAACATGTGTAGTAAGTAGATCCGATTGAATTGTGACAAACCTCATGTTTTCAATGTACCCACTATTACCACTATATAAGGTGCATGAGGTGGATTATTAAGGGTATACCATCCCAACACTACCACTATTATCCCTCTCGCATAGAATCCATGGGACTGGTATATTTACCTTACATTTACTTGATTTTTATTAGGTAAATTAGTAGGTATACAGTATACATATACCATTCCCATGAATCCTATGGGTATGATCAATGGAGTTTCCTGGTTCCCTTAATAGGTGGTATCACCCAGTTGGCAGTATATACCACCTATATACCACTTATATATTGCCTTTTGGGGGGGTTACAGGTTACCTACCACCTTTTACGGGGAACCAGAAACAACCATTGATATGACTGATGAATTTATCTCCCCAAAAAAAATCCTCGGGAAGCCAAGGGCACTTCTATCGGCCTTCGAAGTAGTACCACCAGCGATCCCAGTATCGAGGTGGGGTCCCACACCCCCGGGGGGAGGACATGATGGACATGGCATGGCAGAAAGTCTGGGGTAAAATGGTTGGGTAAAACCTCCGAAAAACTAACATCCACTTTTTAATGGTTGTTTCAGTTGGATGATGAACCAAATCATTATTTAAACTATGGTTGTTTCACCAAACATCCATTTACTGGTTGGTGGCACGTTTCAAATATTTTTGGAATTTTCACCCCGAACTTTGGGGAAGATGAACCCATTTTTGACTCATATTTTTTCAATTGGGTTGAAACCACCAACTAGACTAACATGACATTGGAAGATCACTATTTTCAATAGGAAATGTATACATCTTCATTCATGGTGGATTTTTCCAGCCAGTCATGTTAGTTTTCGGAGTTGTATTGTGTTTTTTTTTGTTTTGGGGGGGAGTGGGCAGTCAATGTAATATAAAGAACCAGCTTCTTCCAAGTGAGCTTTCAATGATTCAAATGGAGGTCATTTATCCCCTGAAAAGTAAAACCGCCAAAAGGGTCACTTGGAAGCAGCTGGAAATCATCTTCTACTCATGATTAATAAACCAGGCGATTCTTTTTGACCTTTTTGGAACTCTTAAGAGGGATTCTCAAAGGTTAAGTGACCTGCAACTAGGGGATAAAAAGGTCACATTGAATCACATGGGTTGTTGTTTTTTTTTGTTTGGGGGGGGGGGCCAGCGCGTCATTTTTTTGGGGGAGGGATTTTTGTTGATGAGTGTACTTGTTTTACTGTTATTGTTACAAGTCAATATAGTATATATTAGGCTGGTGTTGGATACCCTCCAGGAAACTAACATATCCCCCAAAAATGGCATTTTGAAGATGATTTTCCTTTTCCCAAGGTGGGATATGTTAATCCCCCTGGAGGGTATCTACAAATATGTTTAGGTGTGAGTCAAAATTGTGAGGTCGACCGATCAACTTCCACAAGCGACCGGATCGACCGGATCCGATCCGGTCGACCGGATTCGTTTCCATGATCCGGTCGAAACGATCCAGAGACCATGATCTGGTCGACCTGTGTTGCGGACCTTTCGACATCTATTAATTGGATACACCCCCGAAAATTAACATGGAACCTGAAAATGAACTACTGGAAGAGGAGATTCCTATTAAAAACCATCATTTTCAGGTTCCATGTTAATCTTCGGGGGTGTATTGTTTAGCTGTTCCTTCTATCTCTGTATGGGAGGTATACTTAAATTGCGGAAGCGTATATGACTCTGGAATGCTTCCCAAAAGGCTCCGAAAAGGCAACAGGATGAAGGTGATCTTCCTGAAGAAAGGTGCCAGCATGACCGTGAAGAAGCTGCGGTTGACGAATTGTCTTATGCGATGGCAAGGGACAACCAGAGTGTGATGCAGACAAATATCGTGGTGCGTTTCGAAAAGCCTGCGCCAAAGAGGGCAAAGAAGCCATAAGCTGTAGAGCTTTCGCCTCACATGCCATTTTTTGAAGCTGGAAGGGCACGCTGACTCAAATGGATTGGTGCACGAATTGGTGAATTAATGGTGCCCTTCCGCACAGACTGGGCTTGGAAAGGTTCGATACCAAAAACATATCCCTGAAAACCACCAGATTCACATGAGTCATTGTGCTTTGGCCATCCAGGAAGAGAAGGAACATGGTTGCGAAGTTATATGGGAGCGTGTGCAGGCGTCGGATGGGGATGGGATATGAAACCGGTCTGATAAAAACAAAAACAACAACAACAAACAAGCACGATTCAATCTGAAAAAACTCGGGTGGTTCTCCAAATCATGACATGTTTTTTGCAAAACAGATTCACTTGCACACGATTGAGTGGTGTTTTTATGTTAAGTCATGAAGTCATTGGGAAATGATGTTATTCCAAGTGAATGGGTTACTCTATTGTTGTGTATATTTTCCCTGAACTTGATCATTAGGAAAGAAACCTTGCTGGATGCGTTGAGTATGGCCAAATTTATCAGGTCAAAACAATGTAAGACTGACGGATTTGGTGATGAAATGTTGTTGTGACATATAGGGTACTTGTTGTAAAACTAACCAAAAAAAATGACAGGAATGTTCATGTGATGTAACTGAAGATTCATGGGTCTCAAGGTTAGTTTCTTTTATTTTGGTTTGAAAGTGAGACATGTGGACATGACGAAGAATTGTTGAACCGCTAGATCCTGAGCCACCGAAATTAAGTCTTGACATTATTTGGCCATGGCTTCAATGAAGATTCAGATCTCCCAATCACCCAGTTTCTTCCCAAAATGGAGGTCATTTAACCCTTGAAACAGGTCACTTAAAAACACCCAAAAAGGTCACTCGGGAAGAACCATCTCCAGTTTTTTTCCGTTGAAACCCTTCAATGTTGGGTTGCCGTCATTGAAAGTCCACCCTCCATTTTTTAGCCATCAAAAAATCAATTGGAAATGGGGTTGAAAACGTCAATTTGGGAGGGTTTCCAACTTGAAAATGTGAAGCATGGGAACATCTGATGGTCAACCGCTTCCGGTTGATTTCGAAAAAGTATCATAGTGCAGAGGCATTGTATTGTGGTAAGAGGTGTATCATCCGACATTTGGAAGTTTCAAACAAATACGTGTATATGGTTTATCGACATAGACATGCATATATGCCTTGAAAGATGACACTTTGTTGACTGTTGGCAAGAATGAGATGATGAATATCAAGATGATCCTTTTGCATTTGTGTTTGTGTGTGGAGAATTTGACGCAAAGTAGCACCTTCCCAACACATGGTTCACTGTTTGAGGTTTTAAACATACCCTTTCGCCGAAATGGTTTGGAGTTGTAACTTTGTCGTAGGAACCGAAACGGAAAGGAAGTGTCGATCAACAGATCCATCGGACCGCTTGAGTTCCTGGGTTCTATTGGTACCATCGAAACTGTGAGGGCTTTGTTGGACCTTACCTCAAGTCGATCGCAGAATGGTGGGAAGGCACCGAGGGATTCAAATTCACTGGATCCATTTCGACGGATTTACGGGTAAACTTCCCCCCAAAATCCATCCCCCCCGAGGTGGTTCCCGTGTCTTTGGGAATACGTAGTTTCTTAAGGCATCAATTTGTGTTCCATTAATGAGATCTTCTTGAAATACATGGTGTTTGAAGAGGAATTGAGATGTCTAGGTTGTGCTTAGCCTACCTGATCCGTTCAAAGCATCCAGTTGTTCAAAGATTCTCTAAAAGAATCTTGAAACTTCAGAAGAAAATTGGCATGGAAAGTGCTGATAGCAGTTGTGCCATCATATAAAGTATTTGGTTTGTCCTCCTGCCTGGGAATAGTCACCAGCAGGATCATTACATTTTTTGTAGGGGATTCCTATAAAGCATCATTTGCCAATATTCTTGCGAAGGGGAATAAGCCATATGAATCATTGTGAATCTAAGCACCTTTTTTTATTCAGAGAAAAATTTGAAGGCTTGAGTTGCTTGATTGATTTGTTTTGTTCATCTTGAACTGTTTACCGGAGATGCGTTCTAAAGGCCCCATAGGTGAAACAAGCAGATGATTCTCTGAATGACCTTCAGTAGATGCGATTTTGAAGGGGCGAGGACTTGGGGGGTACTTGGATGTCCCAGGAAATTAGGATCAAAGGTTAGGATCAGTGGGTTATAACCCCAACATACCCCATATATATATATATATAATATATATATATATGTAGGCTATAACCCATTTACTAACCATTGATCCTAGCTTCCCTGGGACATCCAAGTAGTCTGGGCTCAGCATTTTTGTCCAAATTGATGCCGGGAGCTCGGAGGTATTGATGCGTCAGAAACTCTTGGAGTGAAATTTTGATTTTCACCCCTGAAAACTAACATTTCCGAACCTAAAAATCACCCAATTGAAAAGGAAAATCATCTTCCAAACCATCATTTTCAGGTTCCATGTTAAATTTCGGGGGTGATCCTTCCAATTTTTCGGGTTGACTTCAAGTAAAGTTGCACGTTTTTTTTTTTTTCAGAGGGTCTGTATCTTTATGTTCAAAAAGTGAAGATTTGCAATCCTATCCAAATTTAGGATGTAGTGTACTTTACTTCTTGAACATAATTCTTTTAAGCTAGCAGAAGGCTACTCCACAGAAAAATCATCATCACCTAAAGCAATCATTCTCCAACTCTATCCATTGCACCGGGTCCGCGCATGGGAGGTTTTAAGTGTAGCCAACTGCTGTCACGTTTGATGGTGGATCATGCCTTCCTTGGCATGGATGAGGACCTCAGAGGGCCCATATGAAACGTTGAAAAGACATACAACTAGGTGGCGGTTTCAATGACCCCTTGTTTAATGTTGCTTAGCAAATGAGAAGACTTTGACCAATATATTTGTCGAATTGGGTTGAAATCACTAGCTATAGTAACTGGCAAAAGGAACATCCGCTAACAATAGATGTTTTTTCCCCACCTGTCAGGTGAGGGTTGTTAGATTTTATGTGAGCTCTGTCCTCCTTCTCCTTCTTCTCCTTCTTCTCCTTCTCCTCCTCGTCCTCCTCGTCAGCGTTCTGTGTCGGATCTCAACCCCGATCGTGTGAGTTCAGTGTTCCTTGCTGGACCTCAACCGCGGTGCTGTGCGTGCAGTGTTCCGCGCCGGTCCTCAACCGCGATCCTGTGAGATCAGTGTTCCTCAACCACGATCCTGCGAGAGCAGTGTTCCGCGCCGGACCTCAACCGCGATCCTGTGAGATCAGTGTTCCTCAACCACGATCCTGCGAGAGCAGTGTTCCGCGCCGGACCTCAACCGCGATCCTGTGAGATCAGTGTTCCTCAACCGCGATCCTGAGAGATCAGTGTTCCGTGCTGGACCTCAACCGCGATCATGTGAGGAGATATGTCAGAAGATATGTCAGAAAGAATGCCAAAAGATATGTCAGAAAGAATGTCAGAAGATATGTCAGAAAGAATGTCAGAAGATATGTCAGAAAGAACCAAAAGATATGTCAGAAAGAATCTCGGAAGATATGCCAGAGGATATGTCAGAAAGAATGTCAAAAGATATGTCAAAAAGAATGTCAGAAGATATGTCAGAAAGAATGTCAGAAGATATGTCAGAAAGAACCAAAATATATGTGAGAAAGAATCTCGGAAGATATGCCAGAGGATATGTCAGAAAGAATGTCAAAAGATACGTCAGAAAGAACCAAAAGATATGTCAGAAAGAATCTCGGAAGATACGCCAGAGGATATGTCAGAAATAATGTCAAAAGATATGTCAGAAAGAATGTCAGAAGATATGTCAGAAGAATACCAGAAAGGATGTCAAAAGAAATGTCAGAAAGAATGTCAGACGATTGCTTCCAGTCAGTCTGCTAAGTTGAGAGTAACAGAACGCATTTCAGGAGATGAGCTGTATGTCTACCCTCACCTGACCCAATCAGGCTGACATAAAATCTAACGTGGCTGTTTTGAAATGTCATGGTGGGGATCACTCGAATTACAGTAATTTGTTTGAACGACGTTTAAACACCTTATGTTTTCTCAACCCAATCCGATATTAAAGTTCCGGACCTTGATATTGACAAATAAAGTCTAGCTGAGGGGATGGTGGCTTAGAAAAAAATCAACAAGGTGGAGGGGGTGAAAGAAACAACCGTGGATACCAGATGTGGTCTGTTCAATGGTTACCCTTCCTGAAACTAGCGGTAAACGCCCCTGAAAATAGGCCTAAACGCCCCAAAAAGGACATTTGAAGTATTCCAACCATCCATTTTCAGGTGTAAACTCGCTGTTAGTTTCAGGGAGGTTAAGCTTCAAACAGCCTGATTTTGTTGGATTTTTATGGGGATGATAATCTGCAAACAGACCATGATGACATCGACCTTGGGAAGGTTGAATTTGTAGTTACTTATTACCCAAGTTGTCAAAATGGATTTTATGTTCAGCTTCTAACGTAAAGGGGTGGGATAGGTAGTATATATATATATATATAATCACCCAATTGGCAGTATATATATATATATATCGCTTACATACCAGGTATAGTGCTTGCCTTCTAGGGGGCCCCGTATAATCCCTACCACCTATCACCAGAACCAGAACCATCCAATGTAGTTGGTATTACTGACATGTCTGACCTCAGAGGGTAGCATTGTCCCCACCCAGTTGCAGACATTCAAAGCACTTGGAGCCATGTGGGAGGGAATATGTTGTTCAGTGATAAGTTAAGTTTTCAAAAGTTTTCAAGCCTTGGCGATTCTAGCCCACTGAGACGGATTCCTGCAAGCTTGAACCTCATCGGTGTGAATTGTGGATGGAAGTTTCCGGTGGTTTCTGGTGTGGTAATACTATACTCGAAGGACCATTGAAGTGTTTTGCTGTGATCATATATAGTTGCATGATGATCATGAATCCATTTTGAGAAGACCAATAGTTATAGACGTTTAATGAGGTAGGTGTACAACTGATATATTCCCGAAAAGTAAACACGCAGTGCAAGACCGGAGATTTGACAATCAGATTCGATGTTTTTGCTTTCATTTCAATTTTTTTTGGGGGGGTTTCAACCGTTGGGATATCGTTTCCGAGGGGAACCCAGTAAAAAACCATGTCCTTGGCGCAGGAACACTACAAGTTGCATGCGGCACCTCGTTTTGAATGGTCGGTGGTGGTTGAATTGATTTCGAATGGGATGGATTGAAATATATGATGCAGCGTATACAAGCATAATTAATCATTGTCACAATATTGTTTGTATCATACCAAACACATAGTGGTCCAGGGTACTAAAAATTGGATGGTGCTGCTGATTTGCCAGTTTTTGTTGGTTTTGTAATCAAGTTTGAAAGTTGAGGGTAAATTCAAGCCGGATGATTGACGTCAAAAGGATTTGATATGTTTTGGGTAGCAAATCATACGAAAGGATGTTTGTCAGATGTTGTCACAAAATCCATTAAACATTAAACTGATTTCCTTTAAGAAGGCCGGATTTTCTCATATTGAGATGGATTTTTTGTATTTTTGTTTTAGGGCGGTGGGACCTTTTAATAAAGCTCGGTTTCGCATTGGAAAGAAAGGTTTCCTGCACCTTTGACAAAACTGTCTCTGGGGGGGGGAGTCAACTAGACTTCTAGACCTTCACCAATCCAACCAAAAAAGAGGAGGGTTTCATGAAGGGTCATTCTGTTGATGGAAGAAATCCTGCACCAGTTGATAGGTAGTTTTTCCCATTATTTACAGGGTTTCATACATCCCAGGTGGTGCAGGATTTCTTCCATCAACAGTTACACTCCCTGAATTTCACAGATCGCCCCATAAAATAGGACGATAGACGGGCCCCAAAAGGAGATTTCATCTTCATCCATTTTCAGGGGCGTTCGTTCACTCGCTGTGAGTTTCAGGGACATTATATAACTACCCTTAGTTACTGAAAGAAAAGGTAAAAAACAAATTCATCCTGAACTTGAAAAAGGGTGGATGTCCATGAAACCGATATTCGAATCAGTGATGGCTTTCAAAGACTCTTTGATGAAAATATCACCTGACACCGTGTGGGTGTTTCACCTTTAGGTCATACAGAATAACGGACTACCGTAGGAATTATGTAATCAATGGATCCGAATCTAAAGATCTTTGTCGAAGGTCTCTTTTTGTGATGGCAATGCTTAAAAATACATCAGAAATACAAAAAAAGCCACCTAGAATCTATTAACCTTTACAAACACTGGAATATGATAGGTGATATACGATATAGGTGACATATGATATTTAACATATATAGTTGATATATCAACCTGGAATATGAAAATCAACTCAGCTTGACGTTCGGAAAGTCTTCTACCGGCAACCAGGGGCCAAAACCACTCTCTACCAAGAGCCCTTTTTTTTTCAGGACCGTGTGTCCTCAGATGAACTGTGTGAACATCGAAAAGGCGGCAGTCGAGTCATTCGCAGGGTCTTTGAGGGTGGAATTTTCACTATACAAGGTGGGCCCTGTTACCAGCTATAAATCGGGTGAAGTTTAACTCCTATTAAGCAGGGTGAAATAACCCCGTGTTACCTATGGATAAGGCCGTTGATAGGGGTTTATTTCACGCCATTTATAATGATCGGCTCGGGGCCCACCTGTCATATATCCCTAAATCTAGTTTTGTTGTAGAAAACTGTTGACAATACATGTGTGCAATTCCAAGTTTGTGCCCAACCTCAACTTCATTTATGTTATTTTCCAGGGAATTTTCAAAAAATTGGAGCTGGGTGGTGGTGGGAAGAGCCCTTTAATAGGCAGTGAAATCAAAGGGGTTGCCCAATCACATTTTGGTTGAGGAGCTTTTCTTCTAGCCACATGTGAGGTGAAAAGATAGATCTGTCTCGAGGTAGGAGTTCATATGGTTGATGTTTAATAGGGGGATCCACATAAACCTTTACTTGTCAATGCTACTGGGAGGGGGAGGATCCCAGTTTGTATTTCCAAATACCACTTGTTTGCTTTTGTCCTTTCAGTTCAATTCTTGAAAACTATTGAAAGTTAGTATGATGTGGTAATGAATTTGAGCATGTCTGCGTTTGTTGAAAGTCAATTTTCCGTTTGCTGTTGTTGAAAGTCAATTTTCCGGCAACTTTGAATGTTCAGTCAGTTAATATGTATTTAAATATATATATATATATATATACGTATGGAAACCATGTTTTTCACTTTGAGCAATTTATGTTTTTAAGAGTCCCCTTGGCTCACAGTATCACAGTTAACATACTCCCCTTGTGGCAGATAACAATCTGCTCCGGATCCTATGGAAGATCATGTTGTCCGGGCGGCCCTGCGAGCGACTTTCAACACCCTCGTTTTGGTTGGAGAGACTCCGGGGAGAGAAGCCCTATCTTTTAAAGGATTTGTTGACGCAAAAAAATGGTGATTTGTTGCAGGAAGTGGATGGGAGAGGTGACCTTGGAGAGGGTGGTGATGGAATATGATGGATTTTCGAAATGAAAGGTGACCGAGATTTGGTTTGTGTTTGGAAAAAAAACACACTTAAACAAACTAGGTGGTGGTTTCATGTTTTTTTTTAAAGTTCACCTCCATCCTTGGGGTTTCATGATCCAATTTGACAAGTTTATGTTTTCAAATGGGTTGGTTCAACCACCAACTAGCAAACTTGTGACGTCTTAAGATTTTTGAGGGATTACAGATTCGCAGTTTTGGGAGGCTAGACATGAATAGATCCCAAAGAGAAAAGAGGGCTGGAAATTGAAACTATATCATTCATGTTCGTGTTCGTGTGTATCTATATACAGAAAAAATAGGCCTAGTTTGTGTGTTGATTGGCGGATTGTTCAGATCAAATACCTTGCCTTCAACATCTCATTGAATCATTTTGTTTCCAGCATTCTTTTTTTGTTGCCGTCCCTTCCCTGTTGTCCCCTTTAGGAGATGAGATCAGTGAATGTGGAGGGGAAACAGAAATCTGTAAGAAACACAGCAATCGGAAGAAATCATCAAAGAAGAACTGGCAACAAATGAAGGATTGCAATCGATGTAACTCTAAAGTTTCAAGCATTTTGATTCAAAGCTTGAGGCTATGGTCATTGATCATTCATATCTTGTGTTGTTTTGCAAACGGAGCAAACGTGCGACATCGGGCTTCCTCGTAAGACCTGATATCCATCATCATACCTAGTTGGCTCTTCAGGTTCATGAATGACGACTCATTTACAATTAGTTTCTTTCCCTATTTAGTTGCTTGCGGTTCATTTGATTTGTGTTGTTTGTCAACAATATCATCACCAACAAAAACTCCAGATGTCATCTAAGTTGAGGATTGTATGTCAAGCATTTTTTTCACTCAGCTGAGTTTTGCTGACACTTCAGGCCTCCAAATCCCAGATGCGACTGGTGGGACTGGAATATTTACCTACATCTAGCTCAAATTTCAGGTACAATGCAGGTATACATATATATATATATACATCAGTCCCGATCCATTTTTTGTGGAGATTCCTATTCCCATCGATCGGTCACGGGTCACCATTCCCCTCCAAAGTTTAACAGTTCGCCCCTGAAAAGTTACCTAAACCCGATAGGAAAGCCAGCTTCTAACCACCATTTTTCAGGGCCGAGCTGTTAAACTTTTGGGGGGGGGGTAAAATGTAGGTAACCATATTCCAGTCCCATTTTTGTGCATGTGGGAAAACCTAAGGTCCAACACTCCCATTTTGACGGCCATTTTTTGTATCTTAGCCTTCGTCTTGTCCGGAAACCCAGCTTTTTGTCGCTCCAAGTTTGAGATGTTTTTTTTTTTTTTCCGAGGGGATGATGCCTGTTGTATGTATATATGTTTTTGTGTATGGTGTTTTTTGAGTATAATGTATGAATAATTCTACATAAACATGTATAAATTGGTATACAGTATATTTTTTCGTTTTACAAATACATTTATCTGTACGTACACTTTTATATCAATTGGTTTTACAAATTTCATTATTCCACGCAGCTTTCAACCAGGAATCGTTCGGTGCTGGATGCTCTTCGATTGCTGTTGGTGGTCTTTGCTTGCTTGCGCTTGTCCCTTGGAGTGGAGAGAAAAAAAAGATGTCGGTTGTTTGGCTCTGGGAAGGAAGTCCCTCAGTTGAGCAATGAAAAAAGGGCCCCTGGTTGTTTAGGTTGTATAGGGGATGAACAACTACCCAATTATATGGGGATTTTTAATAAGCCAATATCAGGATCCCTATAAACCAAGCAGTACAATGGAAAGTAGGAGGGTTTTTTCGCAGCTCAGTTGATTTGGAAGGATGCGCACAACCCACATGGGACTGATCGGACTGGAATATGCATGCACACATTTAAACATTTACCTGAGATTTTAGCTAAATTATGTAGGTAATTATTCCAGTCCCATGGAGCATCTGGGAAACTTAGGTTGTTTTTTGACAGAATGCTTTTGATGGGGACAATCTTGTATGCCAAAAAGTGTAAGATCGGGAGAGTTGTAGCAAAGGCCTGTAAGTGTAGCATTTATGATGATTCTTGACTTGATTTGACAGATTCGGGCTCCAATTACAGGAGAATCTTGAAGAACAAAAAGTAGTGTTTTTGTTCTCCCCGTGTACCATTGTGCACTCATCATTGGAAATAGCTATTGGAAACTCAATTTTTTTGTTGGTTACCCAAGTAGGTCGTGGGCTCGTCATGTGTGCTCTTCACCAACTGACTTCTAGTTACTTAGGTAATGTTAGCAGGGAATCTGGATTTGGAGCACAGACTCCCTTTGAGTAGGGTGTTACATGGCATGGTTCATAATATTGTTTATATACGTATCGTTATTTATATATGTATATAATGTTCATGTGATATCATTTTATATCGGAAACAAAATACTATCGTATCGTATAATGTAATAGGATATGATATGACATGATTTATAGTGGAGGGAATTAGTCTGTTTGAGAGTAATTTGGAAGTTGTGGAGTGTTTTACGTAGTATCAAAACGCGAAGTTGCAGGTATCCATTTCCGGCGAATTGGCTGGGGGACCCATAGAAGCTGCGATGCTGGTGGTTTGTAGAAGCAAACAACAGCATCCGGTGAATACACATTGAATGGTATATGGAAACATTTCCATGTAACGTGTGTTCCCTATATCAATCTCACCAATGCATTCATATCTGCACAACTGTACATTAGCCACGTTGAATCTAGCATTGCCGGTCCCTTTCTCAAGAAAGTATGCCACTCACCAAACAACGATCGTTCGTGGCTGGTCCTTTACATCATGTACAGATTGCATTCACTACTGGACAGATACTTATATTGAGGGGGGGGGAAATGATCCACACGAGTATTAACTTCAAGTAAGGTGTGGGAAAGACATGCATTTACTCAAGTATCATTTAGTACCTTTGCGAGTGATATCCGTCAGCTGTAGATTTATAGCAGTAACGCACAGTGACTATAGCAGGTCTAAAAGTAGGAGATCGCACACTTGATATGTGTGTCGTTATACACCTGTGGCTGATGTTTGTGCTACCAGGAATGTTAAAGTAGGATTCCAAAATGGTATCAACCTCGATTCATTAACTTTTCTTTTGGGAGAGTTGGATGTTTACCACCTTTAGGATTGACCCCCAAATCACTGAGTTCGTTGCTTTTTTGTCTAATGTTTTTTTGAGATGGATTGAAACTACAAAGAACCTGCAAAACTAGCTAGCAAATGAAGATCAGGATGACCATCGCCACCACCACAAGAACAACAACCGCAACACTCATTGTTTCTACAGAGATGGTTGAAAGCTTTACTCCTGACCAGATCTCAAGCAGAAACGGTTCCGTTGGGCAGATTGGATATGCAGTTCGACATCTTTCGGAAAGGCACGTTCCCTATGACCACCTTTTGATGTTCTTTGATGTGAACAAGACCAACAAAATGGTACACCCCTGAAAATGAACATGGAACCCAGAAATGATGATTTGGAAGATGGTTCTCCTTTTCAAACAGGTGATTTTCAGCTTCCATGTTAAATTTCCAGGGTGTACTATCAAAGATTTAGTCATGGAGGTTTGGGGATCTTCTTTGGAGCCCCCGCAAGAAAAGCCGCAAACTACACCCTGGTAAAGTAACATAGCTGGCTGGAAAATCCCACCATTTGAAGATGTATAGCCTGGTGAAAATGGGTGATTTTCCATTGCTATGTTAGATCACCAGAGGGTATATGATAAACATTGATGTTAACATATTGCTACTTGTTTGATGGAATAAGAAATCCCAAGGCCAACCACCTTTGGATGTATGCATAAAACCTTGTCTAAATGATGGGATTTCAACTACCAACCTCCCTCAACTGGTGAACCCTAGCCGGATTTTAGCCATCAACAGTGGCATGAGGATACAACAGGCACCCTTCTCACAAGATGGGACCGATCCGAGCACTCAGGTTGTGGTCCTTTTTGAAGTACTTCTCTGCAGGAGCCTGAACATACCAAAACATGTGGAGAAACAAAAATATTCACAAAGCTTTTGGGGGGATACACCCCTGAAAACTAACATTTCCGAACCTGAAAATCACCTGTTTGAAAAGGAAGATCATCTTCCAAACCCCCATTTTTGGGTTCTATGTTAGTTTTCGGGGGTGCTGTGTTGGCTCCAAATTCACGAAATGAATTGAATAAATTGGTAGTTTTTCCATGAGCAACAAAAATCAGTGATGTTTTTTTGTTTGGGGGGGGGATATGGTGACCCGTGACCGATCGATGGGAATAGGAATCTCGACAATAAGTAAATGGGAGATCATGAAGAAATTCTACCCACATTGGGACTCAAAGGACTGGAATATATATGGTGGTTTCCTAAAATGGTGGTACCCCCAAACACCCCAAAATGATCATTTTTAGTAGGAAAACCAATAGTTGTTGGGTACCACCATTTTAGGAAACACCCATGTACCTACATTTATACCTGAAATTTTAGCTGAAATGAAAGGTAGATTTATTCCAGTCACAAGGAGCATCTGGGATATATGATTTATATATATATATATACCATGGGCCCCCAAAACCAACATGTTTAGAGGTTTTTATGGTAAATAACCTGGTTTTTAGGTGGCCAAAACCTCTATTTTTCATGGTTTTGGGGGCTCATGGTATATATATATATAATTTGTGGTTTGTATTTATATGTCGTTACCCTTCTCTCAAGATGACATCCTCAGTATCTTAGATTGATTGTGCCTTGGTTGTTTTTCAATAGCTCAATCATTCTCGCAATTTTGCAAATCGTTTTTTTTTTTAACACCCCCGCAAAACTAATTTGGAACCCCAAAATGGAGTTTTGGAAGATGATTTTCCTTTTCAAAGGGTTGATTTTCAGGTGCGGAAGTGTTAGTTTCCTGGAGGAGATATTTTTCACAAACGGTCCAGTGATTAATATGAAGTGAACACCCTTTGTAAGGCGCGGCTGCTGTGGTTTAGACGCGGTCTAACTCCCCAAACAGGCAGATTGTTCTCAGGTTACCACACTTAATGTACACAAAATTCAACGGCTGATTGTCTACGAAAGTAATCTACAAGGATGTCCTGCTGGAACTGATCGTAACGATCCGGATAGTAAGTTGGGTTGTTTTGCAACCTACTAATGGGGACGTATCCAACCTACTTATATAGGGGTTATACCCTCCAGGGAACTAAAATATCCCCCAAAAATGGCATTTTGAAGATGATTTTCCTTTTCCCAAGGTGGGATATGTTAATTCCCTGGAGGGTACAGTAATCTATTTACTAAGTTCCAGCAGGACATCCGAGTGGCCTCATAATTTTAACATGCTTCGGTTCATGGGACATTGATGCACTTCCCTGGCAGTGGGAGTTATGTTTTTGCACCACAAAAGGACCGGTTACAGATCCTGGTGACATATTATGAGATCCTGGAAACCACCAGAAAGAAATGGGATAAACCATACCAACCTCAACTGGCGAATTTTGCATCTGGATTTCAAGGAAGGTCAAAATCTGAGAGATGGAATTTGTAGTTGTGTTTTCACGAGATGCCGATTTTTCGCATTTAGAGTTCTTTTTCCCAAATATCATGATATCATGGCTTTGTGGTAAATAGATGGCCAAAACAACCAGCTCAAATGACACAAACTTTCAGGTTGTTGATTTATGATACTTCACCCAGATCCTGTGGTTGCTTTCAGTATTGACGTCGATAGTGTGTTTATTTGAAAACTATAATGGTAAAATTTTGGTCTACCCCCGACCCAGTAACAGTCACAAATGAAGGTTTATAAGGATTCCCTACTAAAAATATAATCCTGGTGGTCACTGATACTGGGTGGGGGGGTAGATCCAAAGATCAAGCTGATCCCATGCTGATCCCTCAAAAATTGGCTGGGTCAGTTGTCTTGGTGCTGCGAACGCTCTATGACCTTCCAGTGGTGTGTGTTCGGGGGACCCAAAGACGCTACCAAGAAACTCTACCTTTGACTTCTTACCTGTGTCTAACATGACAGTTGAATCTTGTCAAATAGAGCCGCGTATGATGATGATTTCGTATCATCTTCAACTGGCATAGATTGCCCGAATGAGTTGGGTCGACTTTGCTTCACCTCATCCCACCTCACCTCAAGCTACGGTCACTTCCCAACATGACCGTGATTTGGGTGACTAAAAGATGGTCATGATTTTGCACAGATGGAAGTGCCAAATTATACAATATAAATCTATATCAAATTACCTCCGGCCAAATCCAGGATAACCCTCTTGCATGATACTATTGGTTGTTGTGCAATCTTTTGATTGACACGATGGTGAGCATATTGTATGCAAAGATTCCTATCAGCAGCCGAAATGAAAAGACAAGTCAGCAGCATTGACTTTTATTCTCGCTCAAGTTATTTTCCGTGCAAACAGATTGTTTTTAGCCTTTGCCTTTCAACATGTCTTCCCAGAATGGTTCAATTTGCTTGCAACTTGATAGTTGTATGTCACACCCCCTGAGACAAAAAAACACTTTGCCCTTTGAGAACTGGCATCGTTGGCTCAATATTTGCACAGATACTCCTTACCTCGTTGTATCATGCTTTGATGACAGCTAGATGCTTCAAGAATACTCGGAAGCTTGGCAAGCAGAGGAGCATGGGAAGCTGAAGTGAAAGATTGAAGGTTTGTTAGTTGGATTCTTGGAGCAGCTAACCTGATCAATCTGTATATTGTTTATAGGTGTTGGTTTTAGGGAATTCGCCCTTTCGAAATATGTGGGAAATGATCCAACTTGACGTTTTCTTATCTTTCAAACGGGGTGTTTCAACCATCACCTCGCTGGATATAGTTATTTCAGATCTGAAAATCCAATGTGCTGCCCCAATGTTTAGGAGTTGATCCTTCAAAAGTAGTTGGGTCAAAGAAAAATTGGAGGGCGGGTCATTTTAGTTCTTATGATTAAACTAAGAGTTAGGTTGATATGATCAAGACTTGATTGAGTTTACTTGTGCAAATTAGTTCGTAAGCCCCAGGAGTTACCGATTTGAAACGATCGAATGTTACCTTGCCTCCAACAGGGTTGCCGTGGCACATCCCGGCTACTGAAGTTTGGGTGTTGGAAGGAAGGGTTCAGCTTTGGAATAGATAAGTGAAAAAGCAAGTATTTCGTTTATATATAACAGCAAAAGAACTTGAAGATTGGAATGGTTGGAAGACTTATTTTGGTTTTAGGGATGGCTTCCTGGCAGGTGCTATGTTGTTTTTTTGCTTTTCAATCTAACTGTAAATAGGATTTTATAAAAAGAGAATATGTGTTCATCCTCAAAAGCTGGTGATGCCCAAAAATTTGGACGAAAATTTTTGCGGGCAAAAATCAACGTTTTTTTTTTTTGACAAAAATCCTGCGAGGAATGAGTTCCGGGCATTTTTCGACATTTTCCCGATCCTTGGTGGTCAAGTTGTCTCGTTGGGCTCGAGATGATTTTACCAACAAGAAGACGTTGAAAAGGATGTTGGTCTCAGAGATGAAGGTGGGACAACTTGTGAGATTGCAGGATGTGTTAATGGCTGTAGATGCGGAAGATGCTTAGCGAACTTAGTTTTCGGAGTTGTGGGATGATGGGTTTGAAGAGAATGTTGTACGAAGAATGGGAAGTTTGAGGGGTTGATGTTGTGATGTTGATATAGAGTTTGACATGTTTTTCATGTACTGATGAGTTGGAATTGAAGAAGATCCCTTTTGTGAGGTGAAAAATTGGGGTGTTGTGGAAGAGTAGCTAGTTCTGGGGATGGAACTTTTTAGAGACCAGCTCATATATAGTCTGGGTGCACATGACATTGTTACATACTTTAAGAATTACTATCGCTGAAGACTTCCAAAGTGTCTAGAACTCGTGTCAGTTCTCTTGCATACCGGAGACATGTCAAAGACTCCTTTGATTTGTTCATGTTTGATAGGTGCCTTGGGTGCCATATTTTTCTCCAAGAAAGGTACTTTAACGAAGGCAAGTCCGAAGGCTTTCTAGCATTGTTTTGTTTCAATTTCATTTGACCAGATACTTGGTCGATGGTCCTGGTGGGATATTGGATGTACTGTATATACATTCTTTTCATCCAGTACAATCACCAGAAAGGGCTGATGAACTAAATCCTGCACCAGTGGAGATTGTTAATTCCAGTTGCAATTGGCATGATATTCAACAGTTCAACTGGTTTGCCGGATTTTGTATCAGTCACAGTCACGGTCACGTTGTTTTTCATAGTACTTGGGTTGGAGTCCCTAGTCCTGAATCCCCCCCGAACTCGGAATTCGGAATTAACAAACGCTTCTTAACCACCATTGCCCCCTCCTATGGTTCTTATGAAACCTCGATTTCTGGTTTGGGGGGGCGCGGGGCCATGCTTTGGTTAAACTTTTCCAATCTGGAGGTCTTTGTTTTCTTTATTTGCAGATCTTCATTTATTCAATCATCCCTTGACTCCAAAAAATTAGGACACCACAAGTGGCATCACACTCTTCCGTATATTGAGCAGCGTGACCTGGTATGGATTTGTTGATTTGCCTTTTTTTTTCGGTGAGCAGGAATCAGGAATGTTGGTTTGAAGTCATCTCAAAAATATATGAAGCAATGCAGCACCAAAAAAAACAAAAAGTCATGGTGATATTTACTTCCGTCCTAGTCGTTTTTGGAGGTTCTATGTTAGTCTTCTTTTTTTGGCATTGGGTGTAGGAGATGAGGGTGCAATGAGCAAGAAGCTACTGTACAAGTTGAAGTCAAAGGTACTTGGGATGATTTTGAAACATTATATCTCCCTGAAACTAACATAGCCCCTAAAAATGGATGGTTGGAATACTACTTTCATATTGGGATGGCCTATTTTCAGGGGCTATGTTAGTTTCAGGGAGGGTATATCTCCGGGAACCTCTTCCCAGGTTGCGTCATTCTGGTATATTTTTCGGTAAGTTGATTTTACTGTAATGTTTCGTGTGCAGAAGTGACAATCCAGAAATGGTTCCAATCCATGTTGAAAAAAGGAAGGGTAAGGACTCAAATGATACACTTCGGCGATATGTCATCGCCACTTCAATCAATGAGGAATAGCATAGAATTTTGATCTGAACCCCCTACCCAGTATGCGAGTGGCAGTTGAAGGTTTATAGTAATTCCCGAGTCTAAACATGTAAGAAACCCCAGTGGTGACTGTTGCTGGGTGGGGGGTGAACCCAGAACATATATTTTAAACAGAAACGCCCCCGAAGTTTAACATAGAACGTGACAAATTGTGGTTGGAAGACTACTTTCCTATTGGTTTTTGGTAACTTTTCAGGGGCGAACTGTTAAACTTTTGGGGGGGGTTTTGGCTGGTTTTTTTATTGCTATGTGTGACATCAGTGGATCATTTTTTGGTGAATTCAGGCTGGTCAAATAATTTTCTAGGTGGTGGTTTCATTTTTTTTATTTTCACCCCTATTATTTTTCAAATGCGTTGAAACCACCAATTTGGTTTTCCTTTCGGATGGTGAAGCTGCAGGCAAAATGGGTGACTTGTCAAAGTCATGAAGATGTACATTCTTAAGATGACCCCAGAAACAATGATGCCACCTTGATGCGTTGTCCATATAAAAACATGTGTCAGACCTTGGATGATATGTGTTCAGAGTAAGGGTATCACCCAATCTATGTTGGGTGGTGTACCATTACCATTCCAGGTATATTAGTATTGGTACTATACCTTTTCCCAAGAGCTTCATAGGATATAGCAACCAACCACCAATATGAAGCACCAGTTTTTCAGTTCACTGATCGCTATTTTTTTAATTGGGGGTCTATGGCTCATCTTTGCTGCGGACCGAACATTTGGGTAGCAGTTTAGTTTATGGTAGCACCATTCAATGCTTGTATGTTGCAAACATGAGATACTTAGCATACTGAACTACTGAACTACCAGATTTCTTTAATCAAGGACGTATGATTCACAAAAAAGAACACTGCAGGTGAGATTGGATCCTTCCATCCACTTGGATGCCTACAACTATTCCTTGGCAATCTCAGCCTGCACACGGCAGACGATGTGGCGAGAGGCATGCATACTCTTTCAGCAAATGCATCAAGGGAGAGCACCTCGGTCTTAAAGGGGCAGTTTGTGGTGGTCCAATGGATCTGGGAGAAATGATGGCAATCTTACAAGGCGGGTCCCCCCATACGATCGTTTGTGAATGGGGTGAAATAACTACCCCTATAAGTAAAGGGTGAAATGACTAACCCCCCTGTTACGTACTGACTTTCGGTCATTTATTTGGTTATGTTATATTATTTCACCCCATTTTTAACGATCGGCTAAGACGGCCCACAGTAAGTACCCCCCTGGAACTAAAAACCGAGTTTACCCCTGGAAAATGATAGGCTGGAAGACGATATATTCCTTTTGTGTTTTCAAGTGCGAACTGTTAGTTTTGGGGAGGTACAATATCTTAGGCACAGGATCTTGTGTTTCAGGATTATGCCGCAATCCCAAAATATAAGCGTAGCGTCTCAGTTGAGCAATAGATGCAAAGTCGTTTGGGTTACACGGGGGATTGAAACCTTGATTGATGTTTATTATGGATCATTGCAATGCATAAAATGAGAACTCTTAGAGGTAGTGGAAATCCTATTCTGTTGTGCAAGTTTGAACAAAACCAAGCAAAGAAAAAAGGGTCAAATTGAGCATTTAACATTATTTCTCCTCCAGAACGAGGGAGTTCATCCAGCTGTGGCTTGCCAGAGGGTATAGTAATTAATTGAATGATTTGATTAAAACCGATTAAATGGGGGAATAATATCTCTTTTACTGATGAACATTTATAGTTTCTTCTTTAGGACTCCAGTAAATCCATCATGATTTTGTTCCCTGGAAACAAAACGCACAGGGACTCCAGAAAATTCCATGGTGTTCAAATCCCATAGGATCCATGGGACTGGAATATTTATCGACATTTCGTTGATTTTTTATGGTAAATGTAGGTAGATATACCATTCCCATGGATGGTATGTGATGGTGTTCAAACGGGACATGTACTATGCTTCGGGGACCGCCTTTAGGTGAAGCCTGATGTGGTGTGTTTTGGAGCATTGATGAGCTGCTATCAAAAGGCATTTCGATGGCAGATGGTCTTGGAAATTTTGAAAGAAATGCCAAGACCAAATGTGTCTCTTGGTGGAAGTTATAGATTGTGGGGCTACGATTTGGATGTCCTGCTGGTACTTAGTAAATAGATTATAACCCCGATATAAGTAGGTTGGATACGTCCCCTTAGTAGGTTACAACCCAACTTACTAAGTAGTTACTAAGTTCCATGGACATCCTAGTATGACTTGAATATAATTGAACAGATGTAAGTTGATGTGACATGTCAGTGGAAAAGAACACTTCATAACCCATACAATCTGTGGGAATGGCATATTTACCTACATTTACCATCAAAAAACATCGACCAAATGTAGGAAAAAACTACCGTGCATGGAGCCTATGATTAATAGGAATCGGTGTAGAAACTTCTTTTGTACCTGACGTTGGAAATACACAGATTTTTTGTTAATTCATAAGTCGTGCAACAGTTCATGGCTACTTTCCTAGTTACTATATATATACATACACAAGGTGGGTCCCTGCCAGCTATAAATAGGGTGAAATATCGGTCCTGTAAGTAGGGTTATAACTCCATTTATAACTAGTAGGGGCCCACCTTGTAGCCTTACCATTTCCAATGATATTGTTTTTTTCTTTTGGGGGGGGAAGGGGGGTTGGGAAAATGACTGCAAACATGTTTGCTGAATTTAGGTCGGTTGCTTTTTTTTTGGAAATAGTTCTCAGCATGATCGTTTTTTTTTGAATTACATATATACCATACATATATAGTATACATAATGGACCCAAGGACATGCCTGGTTCGGATATGTTTGATTTTGTCAGTGGAGGTACTTCATTTTGACTGTTTCGAAAAGTAGGTAAATAATACCAGCTCTACAGTATGTTGATTGGATACCGCACGCGCACGTAAACTGATGACAGGTTTTGCTATAGTACAGCAATGACCAGTTGCGAGAAAGCTGATCGATGGCAACAAGCACTTGAACTCTTTAAGACTATGCGTACCATCAGAATAGAGACGGACTCTGGGTGAGTTTAATGATATTTTGTTTGATCGGCAGGTTTGTCCTTTACCATCATATACATTGGAAAGAAATTTGCCAAAGATGGTGCGTTGAAATCAATCGCATTTTTTGGGTTTTGGTGGTTCAATTCTTTTATCCAAAAGTTTGCCATCAGTGTTTTTCTTGTCAGGGTCGTAACGTCATGCCGACATTTGGTATACACTCGACTTGGGTTGCTGTCGACATGTCAAGTCGATTGTATATCCTCATGGATGGATTGTCATATCTGAGGATTTTTTGACCCCAAATTTCAATCTACTTGTAGTACGTGGTTGGTTCCCAATATGTTTTATTTTCACCTACTACTTGGAGAGATGATCCAATTTGACGAGCAGATTTTTCAAATGGGTTGGTTCAACCACCAACTGAGCAATGAAAAAAACCCTGGTTGGTTGGGTTATATAGGGGATGAAACACTACCCGGGATTATAATAAACCATTATAAGGATCCCTATTAACCAACAATCAGTATAATGCAAAGTACCAAGTTTTTTTTTTCGTGGTTCAACTAGCAATGATTGGATATATTGGATGGTGACTTGGATATTCGACTTGTTGGCTATATTTGGAACCATAGAATTCTAGCGAAACACGGGGGGGATTTGTTGTTTCTTGGAAAGGCTGCAATTTGTCTATTTTTTTTCAGCATTTCATCCCCAGTTCCTGCAAACTGCAGCGATATTCACTTGTTTATCTTGTCTTGGCTTAACACAAAGAATTCATGCATTTGAGATGATGTGCCCACATTGACATGTAGGTCATTTTTGTTTGAAAGCCATGATACATTTCTATACCAGTCCTGGACCCATTAGAAGAACTTCGGGAAAGTCCCATTGGAACTCCTGAAACTATATATGATGAGCTTTAGGATACAAACAACGTTTTTTCGTTCCCATTGGTGGTTCCCATGAGCTCAGGATGTTGTAAGCTATGCTGCCGCCATTAGTTCTTGTGGCAAGATGGGCAAGTGGAAGGTGCGGACCCAATAACCAAAGGGTTGGATGTGCTGATGATGTCAGGTGACCGAACAAAATGAGAACAAATCATGGATGTCCACAATGTTTATAGCGGTGTTTGCTTGAGTATAATGGTGATCGTCCCGAAAAAAAGGATGTTTTATGTCAGATATGATCAGATTTCTTAGAGTAGTTTTGGAGTTTCAACGAAGATGTCTCTTCCGCATCTACCAGCGTTTATCAGCATCTATGATTTGAAAAGATGTCATTGTTGTTCTACATCTCACAGTAGTTCGTGTAAGGGCGAGTTGGTTCATGATCATGTCATGTTGGGTTGATTCTTTCTCGTTGGGGCTACACTGACCTAGTGCAGCGATCCAATCGAATTATATGAGCAATGAAAAAACCCTGGTTGTTTAGGGTATATGGGGGATTATACTGCCCAGTTTTATGGGAATTATAATAAACCATTATAAGGATCCCTATTAAACAACCAGTATAATGGAAAGTGATACAGTAAGGGATTTTTTTTTCGTGGCTCATATGAGATTTCATATGCAAATTGAAAGTATCCAGAAACACTTGAAACTCGTCATATCAAGTCATATTTAAAATATGAAAATTTGGTGATAATACTGGATTATATAAGACAATGATTAAAACTACATATGTTGATCTCTATCCCATATCATGTCGAACCGACGTGGACATCATTCAAGAGATAGTGACCCTGATTTCTCGTGGTCCTTGAAGTCAATGCTTGATCCCAATGGGTCGTCAGTTATCAATAACAGTTGCCCTTTGGTAAACTAAGATAGCAAATGGAATATCCCTATGTTCTATAGGAAATACATCGACTCATTCAGGGTTCCCCATTTTCCATGTTTAGCAATGAATGTTACTTTACTAAGTTGTTGTGTTTCAATCCATGGTAACTCAACAGGTAAGACATGCTTCATTGGTTGACTCCAAGTTGTTCAACACTTTACCTTCAGGGAACGAACTTGAACGAATCTCTCGCCGCAGGGCAACAAGGAAATCATGTTTCTTTGAAACACCTTGGGAAAGGTTTACACCCCTGAAAACTAACATGTCCCCTAAAAAGTGGCCATATCAAAACGAAAGTTGTTTTCCAACCACCATTCAGGGGACATGTCAGTTTTTGGGGAGTCTGTTGTGTTCTCAGAAAATTTATATATCGATGCATAGTTCCTCCAATTCTAGGGCTGTTTGGGTTTGTTTTTTTTAAGCCTTGTTGCATCCAGCGGATTGCAGGAAGCTTTGCAGTTCTGTGACGAGATGTTTAGCACCAAAGTTCAGCACAACCTCATCAGCTACAGTGCTGTTATCAATGCCGTGGAGAAGGGTAATGAGTGGAAGAAGGTCGGCTTGGCACTGAACGAAAGCAAGATATACTTGAGAGATGTAGTAACATTACATATGAATCCTCAATGAAGGTGGTTTCAAAGATACCGGTCTTTTAAATGTTGTTAGTGTTGTTTTTCGTTGTATTTCATCATCTCGTGGTTTCCACATGTTTCCACCAACTCATGGTCTTTCAAAAACATCACACCCCAACTAGTAATCTTGGGCAAGACCAGGCATTTGGAGTTGAAACTTGTGTGCTTCCCGAACCCAAACCGCGAGTTATACAGAAGAAAGACATCTGAAAGACTCTTAGATATATAATTATGCACCATTTGATTATGTTTTTTTTTTTTTTTCCGGGTGTATCTTCTTTTGTTGGGCGCCCTTTTTCGTGTCCTATGTTGGAGACCCATTGAATCACCATGGGGATCACTAGTTTTTTGCCCATGGCAGGCACTCATGATGTTTGACCTAATGCCATTTCTACGACTCGTTCCCAGTGCCATCACCTACGGATCTGCCCTTAGTGCATGTGATTCTGCCAGTCAGTGGCAACAGGCATTGAGTTTATGGTTGGAAGCAAAAGAGGCAGAGATTTGGTGGGGGATACGGGATACTTACGTTTTTTTGGAGCCATGAGGGGGCATGAATATTTTCTCGCTGAACAACACCAATTTCAGGGAATCTCAAAACACCCAAGAATCTGTGCTTCATCCTTCCAGCACGGAAACTCTACCAATAAAAATGACAAATTTGTTCAGATACTTTTAAAAAAATAGTGGCAGAAACTATGGCCGATGGCCCTCAACTGATGCTCACTGGATTTCAGCCCTCAACTGAGAAGAGTATGACTTAAGAATTCGCGGTTTGTCTCACATGCGCCTTACGTAGAGAGTATCAGAAGTGTGTTTGATATGAGTAAGACCCAAAGACTTCCGTTGAAAGCTGAGACTACTGAATTCTCTGATAGAAAGATATCATGGATAAATTTCTCCAAAATATAGGGATCACTGAAATTACCAGGAAAAAATGAGTGTTTTTTGTTCTGTATATATGACAAGTACATAATTCCTCCTGCAGAAGATTTAGACCCTGATAGGCACAGGTGACACCTGATGCTATTGCTTACAGTGTCACCATTTCTTCCTGTGGTAAAGCTGCTCAGTGGCAGCATGCCTTGTGGTTTCTGCAGATGAGACATGCTGAGATCGTTCCAGCAAGCTCGTAAAAGTGAATGTTTCAACGATCCGAAGAGGAGCAAGATGATGGAGCAATCACGGCGTGATTTTATCATTAATTTATCTTTGTTTTTTGGCGGGGGAGTGGGGCAGATTGCGTCATTCCTGATTTTCCAAACAGACAACTCTTGCGGTGTGTGATTGCAAAAACATGTTTTTAATTGTTTAACAACCACATCTGTGGATTGAGTGGTGTTTCACGGTCAAGCAGGCCTTGCTTGATACAAATGGCACTCCAAATTGGCCATGCCTTTTCCTTGTTTGGAGCCATCACAGCGTCAGATGTGTTTCAAGATCTTATTGCAAATTGGATGCTGGAGGTATGATCAGCATTCAAATTTCTATTGAAAGTGTTCCATGGTTCAGTGGGTAACCAAACTTCCATGGAACCACTTTTCTTGTATATCTTGGATCTAATTTCCGGGCCCCAGGATGCAATCGTCACCACCAGGATTATATATGACATTTTTAGGCAGCTTGGGAATCTCAAACTAAACGGGACTCATTTGCCACGATTGCATCCTGGGTGGGGCGTAGATCCAGAGTATACAAACATTTGGAAAACGATTCCATTTTGAAGCCTTCCCTGCCGCTGTGTGTGTTCGTTAAAAAGTGCCGTTTGGAACCCACGAAAAATGGAAACGGAGACATCCAAGAAGGTATTGAGTAGGGAAAACTTGTGGACTTTCTACCGTCGCCCCTGTTACGGTTGCAACATCCCATGGAAGTTCATGCAAATCGGCCTATAGAAGAAATATAGTTTATTGAAATGAAATGCTCAACTGGTGAGTATGCATGTTTTCACAAGTTCACTGTAGTTCACTGGAACTTGAACATATTCTGTGTATCAATGGAAGGGTTTCAGGATGTTTAAGCTTGATGAAATAGCATTAGGGGCAAGTTGAAAATTCATTTGCGAGTGGTTTATATACGTACATTAGACTTTAGATATGTCGCCCCCTAAGTTGCTGAAAAGGGAGATGCATATTCTTTGATTCTTGGAATGGGAAGTGCCTATGTCTATGTACTACCTTCATCATTTTTTGTTAGTGAAATTGTTTCCCACTCTCCCAATCTGAAACGCCAAAAAGCAGCTGGTGATGTTTTTATTTTGAGACTAGGTCATCGCAACATCACATATATGTCTAGTATATATTTATATTTTAGTGTGTATATATAAATACATTCTGGAAAGTCTTTGTAGTATGTATATGTTGGTCATTAACGTGATACCATCCTTCTTTCGCAAGGCCTTAGGAACCAATGGGGATACATTACCATTTGGCTGTTGGCTTGTGATTCCTGAAGAGCTAGTTTTTTGCTGATACGATTGTATCTTAAGGGATATACACCCAAAGCATCTATTTTATGTATGTATTTGAAGATAAAAAAATACGATGTATATATATATACATATGTATTTGCATAACAAATGATAATTGGTTAATATATATATATATGTACACTTACTTAAACAATATGTACATTCATTTATTTGATATATATATATATACATTTTATACATATATACATGTTTATATGTACACATTTACATCTCCACAGCTCCAAGATTGCTATGCCGACTTCAAGATCCATAGGACTCTCCGTATTTTCCAGGCTGGATTCCAACTGCGTCAACCCCGCGGAGCCGACGTCACACGCTTGGTGTCCGGAAGTCTCGGTGCTTTCCTCACGGGATTTGCGGTGAAATTTCGACGGTTAGAGTGGTTGGTTGAGGCCTTGGGTATTTAGGGGATGAAATAGTACCCAGGTATATGGGGGATTATAGTAGATCACTATTTATATCCAAGAAATCTAACATAGCCCATGGAAAATCCACCATTTTGATGGTATTTACCAGGAAAGATGGTGATTTTCATGGGCTTTGTTAGTTTCAGGGAGGGTATTTATATCCAAGAAATCTCCAACAGGACCCACTGTTTGGCTCAGTTTCTTCATGAAAACAGTGGTGTTAGGCTGGAAAATCACCATTTTTTGTGTTGATTAGAGATGATATATGTATATGTATATATATATACATATTTCCTTTGGTCCAAGAAATCTCCAACAGGACCCAACAGACCCCTCAACCTGAGTATATCTCTAGCAACTTAAATTTTTTGATGGATTGGGAAGAGGGTGCCTGCTGACATGGCTGGGTGGGAAAAGGCAAGATCACCATGTTCTTTTTTGTTGGTATATAATTACTCCTTAGGAAAAATAACATAGTGGAAGTTGCAATTAACCCTGGAATAGTGACCAAACCGTTAAAATTTTACGTTTTATACAAAAGTTTAAAAGCAGTTTGCATTGGAGCTCCATTCCAAACACCTTTAACTGAGGTGTTTTGGCTTGTTGGGGGTTCCCATAATGCACTGAGAATAGAGACAACGCATCCCGAGAAAATACCAAGATGTTATCATGAGGTACTGTTGATGATACCGAAGGTCCGTCAAATCACCATTTGGGGGTGGTATAGTTTGGGCTATGATGTATGTGTCGTTTTGTATATCTTTTTGGTGGAATGTGTCAGAAACCTCTGGCTACATAAGCTGAAAGGAACTGAAGGACAGCCAAACAAATTATCCAAATAGCTGCTTAGTCACTTAACTAACAATCGAACTAAGAAAGCCAGTAGGTAACTAAGTAAACCGAGCCGGCGAACTGATTGGCAAACTTTGCTCGGGAGACATGTATCATTTGCCCCGGGGGTCCTCATTGATTTGTCTGGTTCTCTTCTTCAAGCGCAAATCTGTTTGGGATATTGGTGCAAGTGGTCATCCGCAGATGATTGTCAAACCGTTTCACCCCTGCTCTCGAGTTCATTTTTTTTTCCTTCCAAGCAGGATTGATCTTCATTTGATCATGTAATAAAACACATCCAGGTTTTTTAGATGATACATCTTGGTGAAGAACTTACCCAGGTATCAGAATAAGAACTATGGGTAAAGTATCTCATCTAGACCAACCAATACTATATAGTGGCATATGAAATATTTGGTATAAAACTTGGGTATGGCCCTTGACCACCAGGATGACCACCAGTTCCCAAACCTAAACCTTCATTTGCCACGATTGCATCCTGGGAGGGGGGCTAGATCCATCATATTATTGAACTATTGATGTTTTTTTCTTATTGATCCTGCATACCTTCCCTTCTAATAGTGATAGTCATACCAATACCCGAGGTACCTGAACCGAAAATATATAAGACAACAGGTATCTAGAGAGTATCTTTTCTCAACGTCCAAAGTGCGGAGGTTGGAACCAGATGATTCCTACCAATGGTGTCCAGTCTTCACTACTATAGGTGCCAAATCTTAAAAAAAAACACACATGGAAAGGGAAGGTTGAAAAAGGTTTCAAAACTGGAGGCAGGAAAAACTACGGAAAAAAACATGTTGATGTCCTCACCTTTTTTCTCCTGAGATGGTGATTTTTTTTTTGGTACGGCCGGGTCCATATATTGACACCTTTCGAAGAAACAAATGTTTGAAAAAATGAATTGAATTCATGCATGAAGGCATGGGAAAAGATGAGTTTCGTTTTGTTTAGGTTCCATTAAGTTCCATTTGTTCGTTTTCAGGGTGAGTATGGGTAGTAAGGCCAAGTGTTTCACTGATTAACAGCCCTTTGGCTGGATACCTTCGCAAGTACCGAATGGCAAGTGCGGAGCGCCTAGATGGTGACGGAAATACTTACAGCTGTACCGTATTTCTTGTGTGAAATGAACATGTACTGGCAAATGCATCATGAAAAGGACGTGAACTTCACAAGAAGCATGAGAAGGCTCGCATTGTTACCATCCTCTCCACATGTGTCGAAGCACATGATGTGTTTGTTGGAAGATGGACTGACAGGTATTGACATCTTGCTTGGTTTCTCTAAGAGGCTCCGGGCCAGTGTGGTTTGACGTGAGATTCCCAAGCAATATCATTTGAGTCAAAAACAGTGTGCACATATCACATATTATCATTTTAGTTTCTAGTTAATGCCCTAGTCTGTATGGCCAAAGATATGTGATCGTATTTTTTGCATGTTTGTTTTTCTTATTTCAGGCACCTGCCCTGCTTGAATTCATTGCAAACAACTGAAGTGTTGGGTTTGTCAGGCTTGCTATCATATCTGAAATACGTGCATCCCTGTTTCAACCCAATTGGATACCACGTTACCAAGGCCTTGTTGGATAATTAACCCGCACCAAACATCCCATGGAAAATCATTGGAAACCCCCACATGCAACAGTGGTTGGGATCCAATCCTATGGGAAGTGTGGCGTGATCTTTGGGTCCAACATGTACTTGGATCGACTTAGATTGGTGCGGCCTCATAAGCTTTTGAATCTCGAAGCTTCCAATAGTAGTACGTACATATATGTTTATAACTTTAGAAAAGCTAATAACATTCATCCAACTGCTCCCTCAAAGGAAGTACGGTTCCGCTTCTATAATATGAATATGCAGTGCTTTGTGCAATGTTCTATATGTTTTTTTGCGGAACAACTTGGGGGGACCTGACAATCTCACATGCACTATTGGCTTTTATATTCCAATTGCAACTTACCTGCCTTTCCCGGAAGATACCCTCCAGGGAACTAACATATCCCATCAAAAATCACTTTTGAAGATGATTTTCCTTTTCCCAAGGGATATGTTAATTCCCTGGAGGGTAAGTGTTCCAACTTTTGAACATCAACTTAGAATAATGTTTTCATTGTTGCAGATTGGGTTTGTTTCCAACACTTTGTTTGCTGACAAGTGTTGTATAGTGTTGTAGTCATTTTCAAACAATTTCCATTTCTCACTTTACGTTTGCTACTTCAAGTCTGATACTTTTGCTCAGTTCCGCATAAAGTGTTGCTCCACCTTTGACAAGGTGATTGGATCCCTAGGGAAAGATATTTCTCCCAAACTAATGGTTAAGAATCATCGACCTTTTTTATTGTCGTGACTTTTTATGATTGTTTTTTTTTGGTGGGAAACGGTGGGGTCTCATGTCATGGCTAGTCAACCTACCCCCTAACCTATCCCCCCCAGAAATAAAGCCTTATCAAGGGCTTATTGACCCTTGGTTTTCCTTCATAAGGCCGTAAGGTAAAGCCTTATTTCTGAGGGGATTAATTACCTTTGCGGATGGGGTAGGTTTGACCAGCCATGATCCCTGGGCTTCCACCACCATTAAAAAAAATGGTTGACCCAATTTCGATGATTAAAAGCCTTAGGTAATCAATGGTGGTTATATTAATCCACCAATTGTTAAAAAAGGTGGTTGGAATCCCAGGGTGATCATGATTTTCTTTTTGAATAAGAGTTTGGAGATTGAAGTCATCGACTCTTTTTGGGAAAGGGTCTCAGCTCGGCGAAGCATTTTTTTACTTCGATGCGATTTTGAGTAGAACTGGGGTGGTGGCAGTTTCAAATATTTTTTATGTTCACCCCTACCTACCTGGAGAGATGATCCAATTTGACTAATTCATATTTTTTTCAAATGGGTTGGTGAAAAACCACCAACTAGAGAAGTTTGGATTCCCAATCCCCACCAAACACTTTGAGGTACCTAAAATGAAGGGTACATCCTCACCCTTATTTTTGTTCTATGGATACGGCTTAAGGGAAAACACACTCCCCAAAATAGCCTAAAATAAGGTTCAGTATTCCTCCATTTTTTAGGTACCTGAAGGTGTTAGTGACCCAAACATTACATGAAACATTTTAGGCAAAAGGGAGTCCCATTTCCTAAACCGACTCAATTCCCAAAATTTCTTTGACCTCATCAATCAGTCGATTTCGCCATTTCCCATTTCTGTCAAGAAGGGTTTCAATCTGCAGCTAAACCAGACTGTTCATCCGCAAGAAAATGATCATCTTCATTTTGACTTGGACCGCTGAAGTGTGATATCACAACAGAATGAATCCAAGAAGATCCCCAGGTTTTCTTTCAGACGTGAGGAAAAATTATGCTTGAAGCAGTCTAGCAGAGTAAATCTGGACAGACGCACACGACTTTGAGCTCAAAACTGTGGTGTTTTACATCAGGAATCCTCCCAAAACGGTATCAATTCAGGTCAATTCAAGTTGGTGCTGTATACGAATTCACCCCCAATGATTCCAATGATGTGTGTTTCCTTCGCTGTGACTTAGTAGCCTACCAACCTGTTAGAATTTGAAGGGCTCTCTGGTACGGTGTAATTTGGTTTTTTTGTTGGGTGTAAGCAAGTTTACTCTAAGAGGGTTGCATGGTTCCCCGATCATGCATTCTTGCATGGCCTAGGCTCAAATTGCCAAGCAGAGATTTATGGCTGATGTTTTGAAGAGTCGTCAAATTTGGAGGACGCCTGAAATGATTCAAATTAGTGTAGCTTTGCCTAATGGGCATGCTGAACTTCTCGCACTTCTGCCTGCTGCCACGGTTCAAGATGTAAGGACAAAGGCCCAACAAGCCTTTGGGAAAAAGTGCCTCAGACTTATCACTGCCAAGAATCGAGTCCTGGTCGATTTTGAGCAAACCTTAGAAGAAGTAGAGATAGAGGCCGGAGAGTGCCTTACAGCTCTGGTCCCTCAACCACAACTGGCAGCAACAGGATGTGCCTTTGCCCAATGGTGTCATGGAGATAGCGCAATCGTTACCTGGGGTCATCCACACTATGGCGGTGACAGTTCAGCAGTTGGAGATCAGCTGAAGGGTGTGCAGCAGATCCAGGCCACTGATTCTGCCTTTGCTGCGATTCTGGAAGATGGATCCGTCGTGACTTGGGGTCATCAAGACTTTGGTGGTGACAGTTCGGCAGTTCAAGATCAGCTCAAGGGTGTGCAGCGGATTCAGGCCACAAAAGGGGCCTTTGCCGCGATTCTGGAAGATGGATCTGTCGTTACCTGGGGTTATGGACCCTCTGGCGGTGTCAGTTCCGCAGTGCAAGATGAGCTCAAGGGTGTGCAGCAAATTCAAGCTACACTCATTCATTTGCTGCGATTCTGGAAGATGGATCCGTCGTCACCTGGGGTNACAGTTCGGCAGTTCAAGATCAGCTCAAGGGTGTGCTGCAAATTCAAGCCACGGATAGGGCCTTTGCTGCGATTCTGGCAGATGGATCCGTCGTGACCTGGGGTGATGCAAAGTGTGGTGGGGACAGCTCGGCAGTTCGAGATCAGCTCAAAGGTGTGCAGCAGATTCAAGCCACGGATAGCGCCTTTGCTGCAATTCTGGCAGATGGATCTGTCGCCACCTGGGGTCATGCACTCCGCGGCGGAGACTGTTCGGCAGTTCGAGATCAGCTGAAGGGTGTGCAGCAGATTCAAGCCGCAGGTCTAGCCTTTGCTGCCATTCTGGAAGATGGATCCGTCGTGACTTGGGGTCATGCAGACTTTGGCGGTGACAGTTCGGCAGTTCGAGATCAGCTCAAGGGTGCTTAGTCCAGTTGCGTGTGTTTGCCGGGTGTTTGGCTGAAAAATGCTAGGTGGTGTGTCTAGAGTCTAGAGTCCAAGAGGAGAACAAATGCTGGTGCGGCCTCGGGACATATATGGCACAGGTTTGCAGTCGTTGTGTTGATGAAACTTTCGTTCACCCAGATTAATTTTCACCAGATTTACAAGACATATAGATTAGATAAAACTTGTCTTGATCAGTTTTGCCCTTGCCTTTCATGCCGCCAAAAAAACAGGAACTCCTTTGCGGTCAGGTTGAAATTTCAACAAAATGGACCTTGACAAAAACCAAAAACCCGCTTGCTTGCTGCCAGCGTTGCCCAATCTTTGTTCCAATGAGCCCTGTGCTGGTTGTTTTGTTCTTTACGACCAAACATATCAGAACCCATCGACTTTTTCTACGCAACATTCCAAATGAAACAGTTCCCCCTGTTCAAGAAGATATTCTCAGAACATCCCAAGGACAACAATCACAACATTGCTCCCTATGACACGGTTACAACACTTCAAGAAATGTTTACAACATGTGATATGTCATTGAGTTAGGAAATCCCAACCCAGGCCGAAAAAAATATATTTCACACAATTCTTCCCATTTTGACGAGCCTATTTTTCAAATGGGAGGTTCAATCACCAACTATCAGCTAATGTTTAATTGGTGGTTTGGGTTGGTGGTTTGGGATTCTAGGGATACCCCTAAGAATCCCAATCCAAGTCATTTTGGGGGATCATAGGAATCCAAACCACCGGGCCGCAAAAACCATTGGTTAATCATAACCTGAACTCATATACCCTGGAAGTCCAGTCGACCAAACAAAGTGGCTGGTCTTTAGGATGATCCATGGATCCAGGATTCCTTACTACCTACCAAGGGGCAAGCCGTTTGGTCGACTTGGATTTCCTGTGTTAAAATCCATCTAATTTGGAACTACCCCCCACCCAGAATTCCAATCACCACCAGGATTATGAACCATTTTTAGGCGACCGGGAATCCCTACAAACTTTCAACCTTCATGTGTGACGATTGCATCCTCCTGCGCCGGGGGGGTCTACCACCGATGTCCACCCTGTCATGTGCTCCCCCATAACAGGTCTACCGTTTCAGCGTTGGAAGCTGTTGAGATCTGGATCGACGTAGTGCCTTGGGGTCTGGAGATATGATGATTCGGGATGACCCTTGGATCGGTTACTGTAGATCGATGTGGAATAAACCCATGGTTACTTAAGGGGGATTTTTTTAACATGGTGGAAAATCACTTGTTTAACACAAGGATTATCATCTTCCAAACCTGAACAGTTTTGGTGTAAGACATCTTCATTTTCAGGGGTGTAATAATTACTGTTGATGGAGAAATCCGGATGCTAAGCAGTTGAGGTTGGTAGTATCTCCCATCAGGGATTTATACATCTCAGGTGGTGCAGGGTTTCTGTCATCAACAGTATGTTGGATTGTTTATGTTTTGAACATGGACTATGTATGTAATATATCATGTATATAACTGATCGTGTTTGACATGTGTGGTCTGTAGATTCCTCTGAATTGTGATGTGCTGTCTCTTTCGTTGTTGTTATCAGTGTTGTTGTTTTTCTAATATGTCGAAGCTATATGGGTGTTTCCAAAAATAGGGGTACCCCCAAATCATACATTTTAATAGGAATTTCCATTATAAACCATCCATTTTGGGGTACCCCTATTTTTGGAAACATCCATATACAAACATAACAATCTTCTCCGAGAAAATGTTTACACATGTAGGGCTTAAAGTATTTCTCCTTTTCTTTAAGGGACAGAATTCCTCCCGAATCGAATTATTTTGGGATTCTCACCGACACCCTCCCCGTAGTGTAATGTGAGTGAAGGTTAATGATGATCTAGCAATGGAGATGCTCTTGTCACTGGAATATGACTAGGTGGTGGTGTTCAAAGATCCTTTAAATTTCTACCTCTAGTTATGGCAGTGATCCATTTGGACCAGATTTTTTTGGGAAAACATGGGTGGTGCAACCAACCACCAACGAAAACCAAAATTTTCTCATGGGAAAAAAATCCAGCAACAAAAATCCACAGGTTCGAGTGTTTTAAAAAACGCCAGGTGTGGGCCGATCACTTGTGCATTTGGGCCATTTTGATGTCCGGACTCCTCAGATGTCGATGCTGACAACGTCGAGACGGACAAATCATGGTCGACGGAAATTTTACCATCAGATTTCCTCCGTTACATGAGGAAATCAACCCTAAACTAGATGGTGGCAACTCAAATATTTTTTATATTTTCACCCCGAACCCTGGGGAGATGACCCAATTTGACGAGCATATTTTTCAAAGGGGTTGGTTCAACCACCAACTAGTCAAGATTGACAGGTAGCAAGTCCCTTGGTGATGTCCCGGGTTTCTCCAATTTTTCAGGGAAAATTCTCAAGTGATTATGGCAAACCCCGTGAGGTCCTCAACAAAAAAACAGTTTAGCAGTGACCAATTTGGAGACCTACGGATATTTTGCTGTGAAGGTAGGGGATGATGTTTTTACTACCCAGTTTTATTTGGGAAGGTGATTTGTTTATAAGCTATTTAGTAAGGATTCCCTTAGCCTGAACCAATCAAGATTTCAATGGGATCTCATGAAGGTATGTATGTTTCATGCTCAATGGTTTTGAGTCATTTCAAGGATTTACAATCAATTGCCCAGAATCATGAGATGGGATTTGTTTCAAACGGTTTGTCTTCATTCGATCAAAACTCACATGGTTTATACATGTTTGTTTGGTAGATCCTTTGGTCTTTGAATGCTGGATTGATACCACCTGTTAGCCATCTAAAGAATGGAGTTGGTTTTTCTAGGTCCAGTTAAATGATGTTGTGACCTATAGTACTACTGTTGACGGAAGAAATCCGGCGTTCACCACTTGATATGGTAGATATCCCATTATTTACAGGGTTTTATACATCCCAGGTGGTGCAAGATTTCTTCCATCAACGGTACTGTTCACAAACGCCAAGGAGTACACTGTTATGAGTCTGTAGATGACTAGCCACTCCCAAGTTCGGTGGCGAAGAGTAAGTGGCCATGATAAACCAGACTAATGGGAGTTGCATTGGTGGTATACCCTCCTTGAAACTAACAGCGAGTTTGCACCTGCAAATGGATGGTTGGAATACGATTGTTTCCTTTTGGGGCGTTTAGGTCTTATTTTCAGGGGGCAAACTTGCTGTTATTTTCAGGGAGGTGAAAAAACCATCCATCTCCACGTGACACCTTTTTCGTCAAAGCCAAGGCATCAATGGATGTTGCAACGCTTTGGCGTCGGCCGCTTCGTGCCTTGCCAGCTAACGCAAGGGGCAGTAGTAGTGGAGATGCAGAGCTAACAAAGGTTGAATGAGTTGTTACCCCCTGAAAATGGATGGTTGGAAGATGAGTTTCCTTTTGGGATTCCCTATTTTCAGGGGCTATGTTAAACTTTGGGGGGGTGCATTTCCTCTTGAAAATGGGTGATTTTCCAGCCAGTTGTGTTAGTTAGTTTTCAGGGGTGTTAAAAAAAATCTGTGTTTTGGGTTTTGCATTGTCACAGGGACATGTCGTAGTGAATCGATTTATTGCCATGAAATTGTCCCCAAATGAAGATCTTCACCATCATTAATTGGCGGCAAGCCTCCAACGAACCTTACAAGATCTGTGTAAAGCTCCGAGAAGATGACTTAGATCATGTTGGTTTAGGATCTGAGAACTCCCTTCATAGCGACCTATCATTCGGAGATAGGTATAGAATACATAGAAGATAGATTCATGATTTTATGATCTATAATACGTTAAGTCTTTATATATATTTCTATATATACATATATATTCACATTTTATACATATACAAAAGATGTATCACATAATTTAGATCGAGATACATAAACGGCTCAAGAACTTGACCTTATCTCTTTTGGTTAAGGTATTTTGTTACAAGTCCAGGTTCTGGTCTTGTGATGATTAGGGGCCCCTTCATTTCTGCAAAATCCTTTTTTTCCTGCAACAAAAACAGACTTACACCCGAGAAAGCTGACATGCACTATAAAAATGATGCTTCGGAGGATGTGGTCCTATTGCGGACTTTTTGGGTGTCCAGCTGTTAGGAAATTCGGGGGTCAAGTTGAGGTTTCTGAATCATGAAGACACATATCAAGAAAAAATATAACAAAGAATGTATACAAGCGGGTTCTATGATTTGGTTATTTGTTGCTCAAACCACTGTAGATTTAGAATTAACCAGGTGAGTATTTACAACTGCTGGTGCTTTCGAACAGTTCAAGGGCAGGATTTCCTATGTGATTTACATTTTTCAACTTGGATTACAACTGATCCTCCATGATTTTGGGATGTTGGGCAAAATCATTGTTCACGCTGATGTTGACCCCAGCTTACAATATCTATAGAATCATTCGTTGTATCTGTGGAGGGGAAAGATGTGATACAGTGATATGTATTAAGTGTATCCATACTGCATCCATCATGTTGGTTCGTATGAGAACCCCATCAACAATGATACATATCCAAACGTTCAATCAATTAGGTAATTTTCAGGATGCTGAAGGTGTATATGAATATGTTGTCCATGTTTCATTATAAAAAGCTGCTGTTGATGGAACAAACATCCCGCACCAACTCGTATGTTAAAACTATCAACCTTAACTGGTCAGCAGGATTTTCTTCCATCAATATGACCCCCACCTTTCCCCCTCCCCCCGAAAAAAGAAGCCACTTTAAAAGGTAAGGCGCTCGTCTTCCAAACCAACATTTTTCAGGGGGATACTGTTGATGGCTTCAGAAATCCCATTCCCAACCACCTGGCCATGTAAAAATAAACTGTAAATCATCATGGGATAAACTACCTTTCCCTCAACTGGTTTTCTCGCCGGATTTCTGAACCACCAATCCATCAAAGATTGAATGGGACCGAATCCCAACGGAACCCTAACTAAGTTGCTAGAGTTATTAGATACTAAGGTTTAGGGGTCCGTTCAGTAGGTCCTGTTGGAGATTTCTTGGAATCAACAGTACGTGAGTTTTTTGGGGAAACCTTTGGCAACAACCAAGGTCACATTCGATGCACAAAGCCAACGCTTATGGCTTCGTAAGGGATGCCCGGGGTGGATGGCACTGGTGATTCTTATGGGAATAGTATGGAAAGCTTACCATAATCTGGTCCCATTATTGGGGGGTCCCTGAAAATCCCACTGATAGAATGGTGGTGTTTGATGTAGCAATCTATTTGATGCTGGCGTGATTTTGTTCTGAAGCTTTGCTTGGATTTGGAGTAGAGTAAAAAGACGGACATTATCAAGTTATCATCCCTATTGTTGAACCAAAGAACGAAGATGTTCCAAGCATGCTTAGGCACAGGTACAGTATTAAACGAACCAAATAAACAAGGGTTATTTGCTTGGCTCCCAGTGTATATAAGCAACATTGTGATGTGGTTTCAGTTCCACTTCAATGCTGGTATACATATTGCCTTCCAATTTTTGAGTTCCCCTCCCGAAGTTTTCAGTTCGCCCCAATAGGAAAGGCTTGTCTTCCAACCACCATTGTTTCAGGGGGCTACGTTAAACTTCGGGGGGATGTACGTATTTTGGAACATATCCCCCATCGGACAAATCAGTCAAACTATGCAAATCATAGGTGTTAAAATTCCATCGGAATGATCTCCTTTTCACGGATTCCAGGATTGCATCGAACTCCGGATACACCTGACAATATACATAATTTTTGGATATATGTTTATTCACTTCATCTTACCTGATGTTTTTCTAATCTAAAATGGGAATGCTTCCATTTTGGATGACTGCACCATTCATGGTGTTTTTTTGGTTGTTCCTGCAGCAAGCTATATAGTAGTAGGTGATATATAGCCCACTCCCCCATGAATCTCCTCATCGCTTTGCCACACCCCAACCGTCACTTGAAAAACCGAGGTAAAACGAGCAGTCAACCTGGAACACCCACGAATAGCGTGAAAGAAGTGAAGTTGAAGGATGGCTGGGTGGTGGCAACTCAAATATTTTTTTTAATTTTCACCCCTATTTGGGGAAGTTTCCCATTTTGACTCAAATATTTTTTCAAAGTGGTTGAAACCACCAACTAGATGGGCGAATCGGAAAAAATCAACGGTTGCTGGTGGAACAAATGAGGTTTTTTGAGGGTCTTTTGGGGGTGCAAATGACGGGGTTCGCGAGTTTTGTTGTTAAGGTGGGGGGAGTGTGTTTGACTAGTGGTTTCCAATGTTGTTTGTTTGTTGTTTCTTTCCAAGTTTTTTTCTGTTGTTCATCCACAGAATTCATGCCTATTGTTTTTGGTGGGCAAGGGGGGTAATTACTCTTGTAAGCGACCCTCAAGGTCCTGTTCGGGTATGTCAACACCCTGTTGAACTTAGACAGGATCTTCCACAAAAAGAGTGAGCAACTCCCTTTTCAGCTGTTCTATACTACCCTCCCTAAAACCTGACTTTGAGAAGCCCCCAGAAGATGGGAGCTTCTGAAAAAAAAGGATGTTCTCCCAATCAACAAATGATGTTAGTTTTTTTTTTTTTCGGAGTGTAATTATTTCGTTTTGATTTCAATATCCAATTGGCTTAATACTGTTTAAACTGAACTCCTTTCACCAGTGACAAGACATGTCATGATCGTGGAATCGGGAACTGGCAGAGATTGTTCCACAGGGGTGGAATTGAATGGATATCAAATCAACATGTCCAGTGAAACGCTGCAAGAAAGCAACTACCAAGTCGTGATGTGTATACGGTTTCCGAGCTCATGGGAGCGCTTGAGATGGTGATTACTGTATGTCCTACTTTTTTTACAGCCAAAAAGTCGTCCAATCCCTTTCCTGATTGCATAGGATTGAAGGTACCCAAAAGCCAATTCTCAGAAAGTTTTGCTGTGGTTGGAGTCAAATAGGTTTAAGCAAGATACCAAGTCTGCAAGTACCAAAGATCTTCAACAAAAAGAAGCGACTGATATTGGATGATTCGGAAATCAAAACTAAATCAAAGATGACTATCAATTGATTTTGTTATGCGAGAGAGGACTGTTAGCTGTGGAATTGCAGCTCCCCAAAGGTACCCTTGATGGTTTGCAACCAATGAAATTAGATCAGGGCCAAAATTTTGAAGAAGATCGTATATTTCATATATTCTTAGTATATTTACCATATTGAGCCTCACAGAATTGTCATATGATGCATGTTGAGCCAAAAACAACACAAGCATATATTTGGAGGCTACATTCATAGGAAAAATGCTGGTACCCTTGGGATGGGGGCCCCGAAAAAAATCAACCCCATATAGACCTTTATATAGTGGTATTTATTGGCTACTGGCTTCAATAACTGGGTTTAAACAGCTTAAACAGTACCATCCCAACATTACAAGCCATTTTTTTGTTGAGCATATCACCTTCTAAAGGGCTCCTTCGTCCTGCTTTTTTTTTTCCCGAAAGGACGAAAGTCTTGGCACTTGGGGTGCTACCTTCCGGGAGTTGCATACAGAAACTTGGTGCAAACTGGATGGTGCAGAGCAACGAGAGATTGCTAGGGTACCCATTTTGAGGGAATCAACTTGATACAAATATACGGTAAAATGTTGAGCTTTTTATCCCCATAATAGTCAGGTTGGTGGTTTGAAAGATTTTGGGAACTTTCACCCCGAACTTTGGGGAAGATGAACCCATCTTTGACGAACATATTTTGTAATGGGGTTTAAACCACCAACTAGATAGATTCCCCAATCGCTTCATCACTTTATCCTGGTGATTGAAGCCGTGACCCTTTTGGGATAGTGCAAACGTGACCCTTTTCAATGGTTAAGTGACCTCCAACTAGGGGATGAAACGGTCACTTTGAATCACCTGGATTGCAGAAAATGGTGGCATTTGTTTTGGATATGTGTGTTTTTGGGTCGATCAACTCCCATTATTTGTACATATCATAGGGGATAAACTCATCAACCCATTTCCTTAGGGGTTTGTATATACCCATTAGAAGGATTCCCTATTAAAGGTGGGGATGAGTTTATCCCCAATATAAGGAGTTGATCGACCCTGGCACATGTGAATTCTCGATGGTTTGTTTACCCCCTGGAAGTTTAACCTGGCCCCTGAAAAATGATGGTTGGAAGACTACTTTCCTATTGGGAGGGTAACTTTTCAGGGGCTATGTTAAACTTCGGGAGGGTAGTTCATGGTGTTTTGTTTCAAGACTAGACGTGTTTGTTTTTTTCAGAGTTTACGTGGGGATTTAACTTTTACCGATCGTCCTGTTTAAGAGAATGTTTGGTACGTGAATTTTGACAAATGCCAGTGATACTGTTAGTGGGAAAATATTTGGTGAACCACTTGTGATGTTAAAAAACCCTGCTGTGAATAGTTGGATAAACTACCAGGTAACATGGAGGCAGAAATTGTGCGAGCAGTTATGATGTTGCGATGGTCTATGTTCGCAACAAAAATTGAGATCTATTGGGAGCACTGTCGAATCACTCAAGCTGAGTATAGTATACTTAATAAGGTAATCTGAGATACTGTTGAAAAAACAAAATGGGACAAGTGGAACCTTGTAGAGATACCAGTCATGGATTTCTGAACCAGCAAGGTTTCTGTTTTTTCTGCTTGGTTGATTTTTTGTGATATGATCCAAACATTTTTGTTGACGCGGAGGAGAGTCTTTATTTTGGCAATTGGGGTGGTAAAAGTATTTCAAAGCTGATTCAGATACTACTTGTATAGAATTTGCTAAACATTATGGCTTCCCGCGCGTAGGGTTAACCATTTGCCAACTATATCAACCTTAAGCTACTAGTACTAAAAAAAAACTTCGAAGTCCCAACACCAGCACGATGTGTGAATTTTTAGCTTGCTTCGACAGTTCAAGACCTCCGGTAAAACGAAAAATCGTTGTTTTTCCGCCCGCCGCGTTTTTTTTCGCATCTCCGAACTCTGGAAAAATCCAGCGACATTGCGAAGCCGGAACGCCATGCCGGGGACTCGTGTCACGGACTCGCTGGACGTTTCATGCCGGGTGTCCTTGTGACTCGGTCAAATTCAGTTGGGGAACTGCAAAAACAAGATGCATGACTGGGTGGTGGCAACTCAAATGTTTTTTATTTTCACCCCTGCCTGGGGAGATGATCCAATTTGGCTCATATTTTTCAAATGGGTTGAAACCCACCAAGTAGATGAACAAATTGGATGCAAAGAAATCATCTCAACTGAACATATGAGAAAAACACGTGGTACTTGTTCCAATCTTTTGAAAAGGTTTTAAATTGGAATTGCCCATATACCATCCATGGGACTGGTATAATTTAACATCATTTAACTATACATTTACCATAAACAAATCAACCATTCATGTAGCTAAATATACAAATCGTCCCATGGGTCCTTGTTGGGATGGGATCTTTCCATGTTTCGCAACGTCTGTGACGGTCCGAGGTGCATGAAGTGATTGCTGCATTGGCATCACGAGAGGTCCGGGTATGGGCAAGAGCCACTTGGAGGTCACAGTGATTTTCAAGGCAACAGGATCCATGGGATATGGTAGATAAACACCTACATATGAATGGCTGTTTTTTTCAATGGTAAACGTCGGTAAATATACCATACCTACAGTGGTGGTTTCAGATATTTTTTCATGTTCACCCATTTTTTTGGGAAATTGATTCCACTTTTGACTCATATTTTTTCAGATGGGTTGAACAAAGACAACTAGAATATGTTTTGAGTACATTTACACCCCTGAAGTTTAACACATGGAACCCGACAATCAACCCCTGGAAGTGTGGAGATTTTGAACTTCGAAGCCCATCATTTTCAGGTTTCCATCTTAAACTTTTTTGGGATTTGTACTTCCCCCTTTTTCTTTCTTTGGAGATGATGAAACATCTCCCATTTGGGATGTGAATTCCGAATTGTCCCTTTTGAAACAACCAGTAGATATAATGAAATGTTGAAATTTTGATGAAATTGTGTGTGTGTGTGTGTTTTTGTTTGTTTTGTGTTTTCATTCGAAAAATTTGAGGCCATTTTACTGCCCTTTGTTCACAAGAAGAAGGGCAGAGCACAGAAACTTCAAATCCATGAACTTCTTCAAGCTTTATCTTCCAGAAATCAACCAGAGATGCTTCATACAGTTTTGGAAGAGCTTAGACAAGAGACAGGACTGACAACTGGGGGTTTGGTGGTTTTCACTTAGGATAAGAAGTACATTTCTCTGAAATGATTGGTCAAACCAAAGAAAATAGCTCAACCCCTGTCCGTTGAAAACAAGGTGGATATTGCAGGAAAGTGATATATGTAGCATATAGATGTATAATATATGTTTGATACATGTATGATGTAGATATATGTAGATATGTATATATTTACATATATACTAATATTTGCTGCTTTACTAGGACCTCCAAAAGACATATTCAAACAATTGTGTTTTTTTTCAGAAAGTGAGGACAAAAGTCGATGTGACAGAGGTAAAGGAGCATGGTGGAGGCAATTTCTATTCATTTTTGTGTAGATATATATATATATATAGGATCATAAGGTCTTCTTCAAAGGTGATAATGGCTCATAAACCTCTACAAGCATGCCTTCTCAACCGTATATTTATATATATATATACATATATAACGTATACACTCCCAATTGTTCCTTTGGAAACTGAACATTCAACCCATCAAAAGGGTAGGTTTTTTTTGGTAGATCATCAATTTTTGGGCTCTTTTTTTTAAACAATTGATTTAAGCTGATAGTTCATGTGTAAAATACGTTGATCTGTAGGTTTTGGGGTCCTTTGTTTAACAACCAACCCATTTCCGCAGGACTGTTGGATCTGCGAAATTACACGGCTGCCCTCACAGCCTATAGCAAATCCAATCACTGGAGACTGGCATCAGAAGTCTTTTCAAAGATGATAGCACCTTGGCCCCAAAATGACATTCACCCTTGGACTTTGTTCCATCAAAAATTGAATGGGACCTTACCAACGGACCCCTAAGTAAGTTGCTAGAGTTGCTAGATACTCAGGTGTGGGGGTCCGTTCATTAGGTCCTGTTGGAGATTTCTTGGATTTGTGCCTTTGTTGTGTGTCATGTTGTATGCTTTCTTCAAATGATTATATATATATATATAGTTTGTTTTATAACCATTAAAACTGATTTATAACCATGAAACGTGATGTGTTAGGCCATTCACCATTACTTTGCATCTTATGATTGTGTTATTGACTTTAAAAGTCGTGTTTTGAACTCTGTGGTTACTTGCCAGGCATCCATATATTTGACATAGTGCTCCTTCAACTTGACATGAGTTTTTTTTTGTTAACTCAAGGAATTTATGTACGATTTCAATTTGGTATGTTGTTACCCACCTGTTTATGCTTTTTCACTCTCCGTCGTGTTTTTTTCCACTTCCTTTCAAAAACGGGTGGTACTGTTGATGGAAGAAATCCTACACCACCTGACATGTATGAAACTTTGTAAATAATGGGTTATTTACCATATGTACTTGGTAGTGGTGATTTTTGTTTCATCACTTTACGTAGGTGGTTAGCATAAAGTTGTTTCAAAAAGCCAGGCATATTTCGGACTTTATCCGTTGAACAGTTATCGTTTGCCCACCATGAGGCGGATAAAATTCAACCAGATGTGATGAGTTTCACTGCAGTGATTGGCGCTCATGCTCGTGGCTCGTGTGTTGAGGGTGCGAGAGAATTGTGTCTTGACAAGCTATTAAGGGTGAAGATGAGAATCCATGTCCTACATGGTGTTGCTGGTTCAGACGGTCTCCTTGATGTTCCAAGTTGATAAATGGTAAAATAACCCCATTATTTTACGACGGGTTGAAAATACATGTTTGGGTGGTTGTTTAGGATTTAGCACCAAAACCACAGGAATTATTGACGACTTTTGGTGTTTCCAAAGTTGCACTGAATGTAGGATCAGGCCCTTTACCCAGGATGCTGGCTTGTGGCTTAGATGAAGGTTTAAAGTTGGGATCTCCGAGCCTTGAAATGTAATGCCATCCTGTTGGTGACTGGAATCCTGGGGTGGAGGGTAGATCCAACCTATTTTTTTTTGGGTAAGGATAGATGGGTTCGATGCTCTCAAGAAGAGTGAATTCACCATTTGCCCCGCTCTCATTCCAGCAATCGTTGCAGGTTCAATGCTATGGCAGATCACGTAGTACAGCCCAATGTCTTTTCGTACAGTGCATGCATCAGTGCATATGAAAAGATGGGACGTTGGAAAGAGCCTTTGGAATTGCCACTTGGATTCTTGTATGGATTGCACAAGGTGTTTGACACTGTGGATTGGAAGGGGTGTTTGTTTTTGTCTTAACGTTGATTCTTTTTTTGGGGAAACCAGGTTAATGGAAAGGAGAACAACGGTAGCTTCCCGAAAAGAGTTGGATTTAGGTAGGTTGTTCAACGTGGGTTTGCTCAATGCTTAATGGATGGTTCAGCGTTGCTGCTTAGAAATATGATTGAAAGGTTTCAATTCTGGGTATGCTTCGAAAATTCGCTTCAAGACGAACTCACTCATCACCTAATATGAAGGATTTTGTTGCCCTTTTACATTTTACTTGGTGGATCTTAAGACTGAATCATATATGTGGAATAATTTAATCACAACCTCTGATGGCCTGATGCCTTTTCAAGCTTTATGAAATAGGGGAATCTCCTGTAAAATCAACTTGATTCAGATTGGTGAGAAGTGAGATTCCATTTGTCCAGAGTCCATATGACACTTGAAATCTAGTTTGATACACCTTTTCTTTATACGTTTTATACAATGTACATTATTGATTTATATATCTATATATACACTATTGTTTTTGTGTGTTTCCTCCTGCAAGAGCCAATGTAATAGCCATAGTTCATTGCAGGTTTTCCATTCCCATTAGAAGATTTATGTTGCCCAAAGTTCAAGGAGCCCAAGTTGGCAGCCAAGCAGGGAGGGATTACCTTGGAGGATCATCCCACGTAGTAAGTGGTTGATAAGCATGGTTAATAAGTCCGCTAAAGTAGGGTTGCCCCCTTCCAAATGGCTTAAATGGCTTCAAAAAATGGGGGACAGTTCCTAAGTTCCTAAGAAACTTACTAACTGGGATGATCCTCCAAGTATCACTTCACTGATATCACTGATATCAGAAGAATCGAGGTTTAGAGCTATGCAAGGAGATGAAGTGGAAGCCAATACTGTGAGTGGCTTGGGATAAGAAAAATACCGGATGTTGGAGTGGGATGATGAAGATAAGGATGCCTTTGGCATTTCATAGTCCCAAAATTTTCTCAAAATCCCCAGAATAAAAGATAAACTTTTAGTTGTACGGACTTGACAGGTGTATCAAGGTGATAAACTAACATGTCCCCTAAAAATCAGTGGTTGCCATTGAAATAGTCCTTTTGTCAGGGACCTTCGTTAATTTTCAAGGGTCTATTTCTTTTGCCGGAAAGATAGGGCAATCTTGTGTTAGTGTGCGTTTTCAATTTGACTAGAGTTGATGTTCAACTGGGGTGGCTGTTGGTAACCACCACCTACAGTTTTGTTACCCAAAAAGTCAAGAAGTCAGTTAGATAACGTTTGGTAGAGTTGAATGTTGGGTATTTTGATGTGGTCAGTTTCCGCCGTTCATCAAATTCGATGTTGATTCAACAACACTCGAATTGCAAACATAGATGTCAAGCATGTTGGGTCGGAAGACAACATACCATGTACAAACACATTTTGGATATCCATGTTCAGTTTCAGCAGTGTAATGCCCCCTAGCCTAGTTTGAGATGATGGTAAGGTGAGCGATCAGTGTCGATTGTACATCCAAATACCTGAGAGCATATGTGGACTCCTACAAACATACCTAAAAGCTTCTCGGTTGCTACTGTTGATGGACAAAATCCTCCACCACCAAGGCGGATGAATATCCCATTATTTACGGGGTTTTCGCCATCTCAGGTGGTGCAGGATTTTGTCCATCAACTTTGTCCATCTTTTTTTGGGTTAACCATGTGGTTTTTTGTTTCCTGGTGATGTTCTCGCTTGCGCCAGCAGCCAAGGCTTTAACGCAACACTGAGCCTTTTGCCTGCATTGGTGTACCTGCCTGGTTGCCAGGGCAGGATGGCAGGATGTTTGTCCGGGTGGCAGTTTTGCCGAAGTCGTGTGGTTGGTTAGAAACGGTTGCGACCTTTTCCATATATAGAAGGATGGTTCCAAACAAATGACCAGAAACTGCCGAATGTCTTTTAATTGATAGACAACTGGTGCTGGTTTCGGAAGTCTGTCAGATGAATTTTGATCAATCCTCAAGATTGAAAACGTGAAAATGAGCAAAGTGAATCAGCCACAACATGTTTTCCCTAAGTTTTGATGAGATAGTGAACTTGGCTTCAAAATCTTCAAAGCTACACGTCGATAAATGATTCCGTGTTGTATTTGTTTGTTTTTGGTGATTGTTACCTTTATCTTACCTTTATGTTACCTTTATTTTTTTACCACAGGATTTCATCACCATTAACCTCGCCATGTTTAAGTGGTACCTTTTTGTTCGAAGATGTTTTCCACCTTTGCAGCAAAACAAAAAAATCGTTATTCCACAACCAGGGTCACTTGTCACTTGGGACCACTTGTCACTTGGCCGAGGTTCATTCGAGAGTCTTGGATTCGTCAGATGTTCGTCAGATTTCGGTGTATTCAAAGGTGATGGGCCTAGGGTTTTGTCAGAACAGTTAGCCATTTTTAATCGGCCATTTATAGGGGTTACAACTCGATTTATAACTGCTAAAGGCCCACTTTGTGGTACCCTAAACATCGTTTTTTTTTATGGGTGTTTAACGGTTGTTTTAGTTGGATGATGAACCACATCTTTATTCAACAAATTGTTGGAATTCACCATTCCCATCCATTAAAAGATGGTTGCTTACTGTTCCAGGTCACGCTCGTAGGAATATGTGTTTTGGACTTGACCAAGTCTACTGAAGAAAATCGCCCTGTAAAGAACCCACAGCCAGCCCCTTCTGTTTGTGTGGTTGTGGCAAGACCATGTTTTTTTTCTTGTCCTTCACTGGGTGATGTTTTTTTTGCCCAGAATTAAAAATCCTTAGGCTTCTAGAGGAACCACTAACAAGCTAGGTCCTAGGTGGTGGTTTCACATATTTTTTATGTTCACCCCCTATTTGGGGAAGATTTCCAATTTGACTACTATTTTTGGGATGGGTTGGTTCAACCACCAACCAGAAATCCTTAGGCTTCTGAAAGGAACCACTAACAAACAAAAACTTCAAGCACCCTTCCGCAGCCACATTCGAACGGCCCCAGGAAGGCGCATCAGTGGCAGTTGGGTTTGTGTTTTTTTTCAGATTCTTCTGCCAAGCTGGCCGATCGTATCACCTTCAATGTTGCGATAAGCCACTTGGAAGATCAGTTGGATTCATCACAAAATGTGTTACAGTATAGTTGGAACATTAAAGGGTTTTGAGGATTTGAATTTGAGAAACACTTTTGAACATGTGGTATGTTGCAATGCCAAGTCAGACAGACAATGGAGTTAGGACACTCTTATTCTGTATTCTTTGAAAGAAACTGTCATTGAACGGGTGGATGAACAATTCTCTCCCACCTGACACTTGGAATGGGATCTCTTATTTCATTACAACTACCCTTCAAGACATGAAGCTGCAAAATGTTCATTGAGATGAAAATAATAAGACAGATAAAGAGACACCACATTTTACCCACCTGAAGTTTAACATAGCCCCTGAAAAGTTACCTTCCCAAAAGGAAAGCAATCTCCCAACCATCATTTTTCAGGGGCTATGTTAAACTTCGGGGGTGTAATCATGTCAGAAAACCTGACCGTGCTGGCTGTTTGAGCAAAAATTGACCTTTTTGCCTACCAAGCTCCCGATTGTTTTGAGGTTTGTGTGGGAAAGTCTCCCAATGGAGACGAGCTTTGGACATTTTCCAGTCCATGCAGTCTCTTTGGTGCATGATTTGTGTTTGCGAAAGGTTTCAGCAACCAAAAAAACTCAAAAATGGTGAACAGTATAAGAATTACCTGTTTTTTTCCAGGAAATCCAAATTGGTGAACTTACATACATTTTCCTAAAGAAGAGTATCTGGAATTTCTATCGTCAGCATGGTCATGTGCAAAAAAAACTGATGGATTCACAGGAGACTCCCTTCCCCAGATATGTCAGACATTGACTATTTACAAGTTGGGTGAAGTGAAAATCTCACGGTTTTTTTTTCTCGGGACGAAAAGATCCACAGTGGCCTAGGTTTCAGTTGCGAATACGTTGAAAGACATAAGAAGGATCGAGGTGACCCAACATCTCATTCCATCATGTTTTTGCTTGCAAGAGGGTTTTTTTGCGCAACACAACACTTTGAACAGAAAAGAAACAAAGTTCTTCACATCAACACACACATGTCAATCAAATCTCTCCACCCACCTTGGCATGTTTCAAAAACGATTTTCACCTTGCGCTGTACCTTAGGTCCTATGCACAGGATGTGTCCATGTCACCTGATGTGGTCACATTCAGCTCTTTGATTTCTGCATGTCAAAAGGCCTTCCAATGGCAACAAGCTTGTTTGCTTTTCTACGTGACCTGGCGAGGCTTGCAGATTTTGACCGTTATGGATGATGTGGTGAATCTCTGTGTGTTTGGTAGGTGTTGTTTTCTGTTTAATTCATATAGGAAAGGTGGTACATCCACAACGAGTTTGTTTGCAGCAAAAAGCCATTTGTCCGACAATGCGATAGGGATATGCAGTATACACAAGTTATGTATCGCCAAAACATGTTTTTTTTTATCGTTTTATGATTCATACTTTGGTAGAAAAAATCTCTATGGCATATAAGGCATCGATTTCGATACTCAGGTCATGGGGTCTTTTAAAGTTGCACCGAATTTGACCTGTTTCAATGCTCTCATCAGCATTTGCGATGCTTGGAGATATACAAATGGAGAAATCAAACTGTGGATGGAAGGATAGTTGTGAAAGGATGGGTTTTGGTAGAACGTATTTTTGACCATATATAGCAAGTATGTACTTTCATGTATGTAGTAAGAACATGGTGATTTCTTTCCTACCTTTGTAGCTATAGAGAACCGTTTTTTTCTATGCAACAACTTCATTATAGATGATCAACCAGCCCCGCTGGTTGGTCCCATCAGGATGATTGGAATAGAAACCCATGGCCATGATCCAATCCTCCAATCCTACTATTGATGGTTCAGAAATCCCAAACAACCACCTGGGATGGTGCTAAAACCTTGTAAATAATGGTGGATTCTCCGTATCAACTGGTTAGCCGGATTTTTGAACCATCAACCGTATGAACAGTAAATTGCAATTTTGGTTGGTTTGATTTCTTGAGACATGAACAAGAAACTTGAATATATGACTTCCGGATGCTTCTTAAGAACCTTGGCTCTGACAAGATAAGCAGAAAGGTTGTTGTTGTTGTGGTTGTGGTTGTGGNTGTTGTTGTTGTTGTTGTTGTATTTTTCAGGTTAGTCAAATATGACCCATGGACGGGTATGTTTGACTGACTACCCATGGTTCCAAGGTTATATTTACACCCTGTCAGTTTTGAGCCAGTCTCACACCAATATTATTCCAATTCACCCTTGTATCCATAGTCAAAACGAAAAACTTGTTTTTTTTGGATACATCAGACTCATCCCAACTCTGCAAAAAAGTTGATGATGACAGGGTGAAATCATATGTTTGCATTCTATTTCAGAGCTACCTGCACAGGAAGCAAATGGTGATTCAAACTATTCATAATATGACAGGATAATCACACTTTGACTACCACATGTTTTTCAAACTCTTTGGAGTCATTTTTGTTCCAAGAAAAGTATTTCAAATGATCCCAGATTGTTTTTGTTGGATGACTTTTGCTACAATTTTCAAAGGGAGTTCACTTGGAGGATTTTAGGCGATCGCGATGGTTGTACAAGACACAGGCATTTTTCAGTCAACTTGCAGTCCTGCATATGGAATTGGACAGTCCCACAAAAAAGGAACATGATTAGCTAGGTGGTTTCAAATATTTTTTATTTCCACCCCTGTTTGGGGAAGATTTCCAATTTGACTAATATATTTGAAACGAGTGGGCAGACCACCAACTAGTTAAACAAACAATTGATTTTCTGTGTGATATTCGAGGAATTCCAGCATAAGAACCCAACAGGTGGTTTTTTCAATCTTCAGAACCACACATTCAGTGCCTTTCATTCTGTCTGGTCAAATTATAGCAAGGTTTGGGCTCTAGCCTTCCAGGGGCGGCCTTGTCACTAAGTTCGGTGATAACTTAGTGCGACTAGAGCCATGGCATTTACCTGGGAAGATGCATTCTGTGAGATGTTGCTACAACATGATATCCAAGGGACTTCAGGATGTTCATGGCCAAAAGTTCACAACTCCATTCTGGTTTCTCCGATTCAACGCATTTTGACAGATGATTCGTTGACCATTATGGCTAGCCAAATTTTTCCTGAAGGGTTGGGCTTTCACTCCTTTTCTTTTGATGTTTTGGAGATTCCCACGGAACAAGATGCGAATCAAACCGTTTTGGTGGAATGGCAGTCAACAGCGAAAGGGGTGCCGATTTGTGGTGAGAAGGTTTTTCTATACAAGTTGACAGAAAATCATGCGATTGGTGGGGTTGATTTTACCTTCCATGAACATTCCCAAATTTTTCCATTGCGGGCCAACAGCTCCAAGTACATTCACATGCTGGAATTTTTCTCCGGTGGGTACGGTGGGTGGAAGCGTGGATCACAAATTTTGGCAGATGGTTTTGGGCAGTTTTTTCGCACAATGGGGCTTGAGCAAGACCTGCATGTGGCTAGCACCTATGCAATTTCACATTGTACGAAACTGGTTGGTGATGTATCCAAAGTCAATCCTCGTATCTTCAGAGATTCTAAGGATGATTGGGTAATCTGCTGTGATATTTGGAAAGATGACTGGATTCCTATAGCAGCAGAATGGGGTACGGACATTGCAGTCATCAGTGCTCCTTGTAAACCTTGGAGTGGTGCTGCCAGTGCACCAGGTTTGTACCGAGCCGACGGTAGGCTTCTAGTTCGTGCCATTTTGGCGTGCCGTTTCCTGCAGCCTCGGTGCATCGCAATTGAGCAAGTCCTTGGTTTTGGTAATCATGGCCATAAGAAATGGGTTCTCAAGGCTCTAATTTGTTGTGGATACCAGTTGATTTGGAGTAGGACCATAGATCTGGTAGATCAATCGCCTTCATATAGACCTCGTTGGTTGGGTGTTGCTGTTAGGCTTCAATTGAACCTTCCTATCATTCCTTTTCAGAAATGGAAAAAAGTTGATGGACTTTGCCCTAAATCAGTCGATGCTATTTGGACTTTTTTGCAAGACGATCTGGAGGATCTTCAGGTCTCGGATGAAGCATTCGTGATTGCCTGTGACAAATCCTGCTATCGTGGATCTGTGAAGCATTCGACCACTCCAGCTTCCATCCTTGCAAACAGGGTCTATTCAGGAAACAGTTGTCTCCCCACTTTTATGGCACTGTATGGTTCTCAGCATGGTTTGGATCGTGAATATCTTCAGAAACATGGATTTTTTGGCCATTATAAATCGGAAGAAACATGTCCTCATGGCATTCGGTATTGGCATCCAATTGAAGTGGCCCTTATCCATGGTTTGACATCCCCTTGCTTCATTGATGATATCTTCGCCTTTTCATGGTTGACTCTGGGAAACATGATTGCACAACCACATGCATTGCTGGTTCTTACTGACATTTGTAATCGGTGTTTTGCACAGAACATTAACATTGATGAAGTGATGTCATTTTTCCAACAATGCAGATTTCGTGCGGCCAATGTTGAGATTCTTCACCTCCAAGGAGGTTCTATCATTCATCCCAAGACTTCTGACACTTTTCGACCTTCACCACACAGGGACTTGATATTTCGACTCAATGCTGAGCAATTGTTGCAACAAGGAAAACAGGGACGGACTTTTACCTGTTGGACACCCAGGGATGGTATCATTGACCCTGACCTATTGTTGGTTGAAGAAAATGCTCCATCAGAAGTCACAATTGTTGAAACCCCCCCAACCGCTCCATTTGAGGGTGACAACATTGGGTTTCAAGTGTTGCAATGGTTTTTCCCTGATAGCACCTTGTGTCGATTCCATGTGCGGGGTTCGATTTCTTTGTCAGCACTTGGCAGTCTTTGGGGTGATCAACTCAGTTTTGGTGTCTCTTCATTGGGTTTCCGTGCTCACCTCAATGATCATCCCTCACAAGTTTGTGGATTTCCTCTTGACTCAGAACTTCTGGTCATTTCTAAGCAAGGCGAAATCTTTATCGTCAGAGTGCCTCTTGGTGAATCCATTCTTTCGTCAACACAACTCCCCAATGGCCCACCGCATTGGAACGATGCTTTTGATAGGGTAGTAGGTGGTCAGACTTGTGCACCCGGTACTTTTCTTTGTGACTTTGCACTGCAACACGGAACTTCTCCAGGGGATGCACCATTCATGATGGCGGCTTTCTCTCAATGTTATCTGGAGTGCACTTGGGATGCCAAGCAAGATGATTTGTGTGTATGCTTTCAAGGATCAGAGACATCTCTCTTATGGATTCTTCTTATAAAAGGGTAGTTTCATCTTTTATGAAAGTAGTTTGAAAAACACGTTTTGTTGGAAGGGATGCATCAAGTGGGTGCTTGGTAATGGGAACCTATTCACCACTTATGGTCTACTTGGGAAAGGCCTTTGCCTACTTCTCTGCAACTTGTGTTCAACTTGCCAAAGAGATGGAGGAAGAGATCAATGAAACACTGAGACAGTATGAATTAAATTATTGCAACAACTTGCTCATTCTTTGCTCTGTAGCTACTGTAATTGTTGGGAAAATACAATGTTTATTTAAACTACCTTGTCGGCACACTGCGCTACACAAAATGGCCTATATTTCAGTTACAACTTTGCTGCCAGTATAAAGCACCCTGCGATGTTGTTCGTACATCGGAAGCTTCTCAACTAAACTTCTTTTGAACATGAGATGATAATATCTAATAAGGTGTTGGAGCAGGAGCAGGCACGTTGACAGTCTTTAACAAAACCATTCGTATAAATCTACATGCTCAATCAAAAAAACACAAAACAAGAATGACATCATGAGGACCAGCTGTCTGAGACTGTTTTTTCTCATTGCGCTCTGGCACGTGCTTCTCAATTGAATGCAGCCCACTCGCATGGCAAGCTCCTCCAAACCTTGCAGTCCAGGCGAATGTGCTCGAACAAGGCCACTGTGTCTGAATCATAACGGCCAGTCTCAATCCACTCATCCAACGCCAAAGCGACCATATTGCACTCATGCTTGATGATGTGATCCGCCCGGGAACATCCAAGTTCTCCCCAATCTTGTTTCCTGGCAGCTGGTGGAGCCAAGTCACGGACTGTGAGATCTCTAAAATTTTGATGGCTGATTCTGCTTTGGGGGCTGCAGCTCGACATCAAAGAGGCACGGGCCATCAACACTAAGAACTTTTCCCAGGGTGGACAGGAGTGCACGGTTTCAGCTACCACTCGGCGGGCCAACTCTTTGCACAACTCAAAAGTGTTCTCTGGAATCATGCTGCCCTCCACCAAAAGCAAAAGAGTTGCTTCCATGTCCATGACTTGCGCACGAGGAAACGCTCCCAAAAACGCACATGAGATCAGACCTCAATGGATCCCAAAAAAGCAGCAGGCACGATCATTTTCGGAAACAACAAGTCATTAAATTCATGCAATGTTTTTGAAACATGTTGGCGACAAAACTCTCCATGGCAATGTTGTGACCGAACTCTTGGACATGGAGTCTACCAAGCACGTGTCTGCACATGTGACATGTTCAGCAATTAAAACTGCAAAGGCCCCTTTTTTGTCCTTTAAACTTCACAGGCTTCAAGTCAGACCGCTTGTATTCACAACAGTAACAGCTCACTGCCACCAACGCTCAGTTCTTCTTCTGCTCATTCTCATGTTTTTCACGGGCCTTTCTTTCTTTCTCGGCATGCCTTTTTTTTTTCTTCCTTTTTTGTTCTCGCTTCCTCTTGGCTACCTTTGCCTTGTCCAACTTCTCTTGAGCTGTCATCTCACGATCGCCTGCCATATCGCCTGCCATGTCGATCACCACAGTGGTTGAAGACCTGGAGGGTGCAGCAATCTCATTCCAGCGGGGATCTTGGTCACTAATTCTTTTTGGCTTGGCGCTGACAACCTCTGCAGCTGCACCAGAAGGCCCAGGTTCTGCTGCGGGTGCATGCTGTACTTCATCATCTAGCTTTGGAGGTTCTGTTGGATCGTGCACGTCCAGATCCGTGCATTCCGAAGCCAAATCAGTGAGGTCCAGCCGGGTGCGATTACTAAGTGTACTTGGGGACTCTGTATCAGACATGGCGAAAGCTGTCAAACAGGAGGAAAACTGAGGTGGTGAAAAAAACAATCTAGTAAACTAATGTAGAACACTTGCACTTGAAGTGTGGGTTTCAAGGGTTCAAAATGCGTGGTTCTTTTCTGAAATTATTTCCCTGTTTATTTAGCTGGCTATTTTGTCCTCAACTCAAAAACTGAAAACTGAGGCCAGGCAACAATACATTGACAACCTAGCTGGCAGCCACCTGATTTGAGACTGGCACGCCAAACGGTGGCACGCCAAAGCTGCAAGCTCTGGCAGCCACCATTCGGCAGCCAGTCTTCAAAATTGATGGCACGCCCTCCAGATCATCTCCTTTCTTTGGTTTCAAGCCATGTATGTGTGCAAGTGTGACACTGAAAAGGCCAACATGTGGCATCAAAACTCCACATGCTTGTATCAGCAACATGCCAACGGTTACCACCGCAGTAGTGAATCTTGGCTTTTTTGACTGCTGGGGCATTTCCATCGAAGTGTCGGCTCGTCACGGTCTGCACCTAGAGCCTCGCCTACGTTTGGGGAACCCAACCGAAATTCAAGGCATTCAAAAAATGCCTTAAGCCATTTGCACACACTGAGTCCAACCATCCGTCACCTGGATCTAAATTCCCTTTAGATGCTTACAAACTTCCACCAAAACTAAGGGTTTGTTCAGCCGAGTTTTCAACACATTAGCTAAAACCTAGAATTTTCAAATGCTCACCAAAACTCATTCCATAAACCACTGCTGCTTGATTGGATTGTGTGATGGCTGTCTAAAAAAGCAGGCAGACAAAGGATTTGGGAGTCCTAAGGCAAAACATTTTATTTAGCAAAGACACACATTATCTTTCCACAGGGGATGCTTAATCCCTAATTCATCACTATTATTGTACATCATAAACAAAAGTTGAAAGTACTGAACTTGAAAGTTAAAGGATCCACATCGCTTACTTGTCTGCCAGATCCGTTTCTTGATTCTTTATCTGAGATCAAGGTTTGGAAATGAACAATGCATGGCCGGGAGGAACAGTGACTGCTCCTTTCAAGAAAAGAGCGGGTTTCAACGGAATCAATCCCTTCACAGCACTGTGCTTCATGTGCCAGAGCACAGACACACATGGGGATGCCTCCCACAAAGAAAGGCTCTCGCGACAAGCGGCATTCATCTCCTTCACCTCACCTTGCTTTTCCTCAGGACGAGGAACAAAAACCACCCTGTGGGTCTTGTGAAGGACGAATGCATGAGGATCTTCGTTGTCAAAGTTCAGCTTGAAGTATGTAACTTTGGTGTCTGGATTCTTGGAGCGCAATTCCTTCAATACATCTCCAAGCAATTGCACCTGGCCATTGAAACAGATAAGGTCCTTGCTGCCAGCGAGGTTCAATTCCACGCCACCCTGAGGGAAGTCAGCATCGCTCTTCATCATCTTGAACCCCCCTTTGCCGAAACCTGCAATTTGCACTTCGTTGCCGGTGTAAGCATTGTTGCCCTTGTTCAACAAGACAACACAGTTGTTTGCCCTGGACTGCAACCACATTGAGTCTTTGTTGCTTCCACTAATTTTGCACTCTGCGAGCAAAGCCTTGTCGATTTGATCTGCTGCAATGACAAGAGAGCTGTCCAATGCAACACGGGGTTTCTTCGGAGTCCCGCCAACACTCCCTTCAGCTTGGCGTTTCCTTTTCTGTTCCTCAGATTCGCCACCGGTATCTGCTGGATCAGGTCGACGTTGGGCCTCCACCACCTCATAAGTTTCCAAAAAGCCATCTAAAAACTTCTGGAACTGAGTGCCACAAGTCTCATGGCCCCGCCATTCCTGGACCAAACCTGCAGGGATTCCAAGTTTCTTGTCATTCACGACCTGGCAGCCAGGTTGTGGCACGCCAGTTCTGTGCATACAACATCTTGGGATCTACCATACATTTGAGGAATATCAATCTTATTTTAATACCAATACATTTGTAAATCTACATATCTGTTTTTGGGCAAAAAAATGAGGGTTGAGAGGTTGAGAGGGACACTTTCTATCCTGCAAATTAATTTACCAAAAAACATCAAAAAACCTGAATCAATAATTCAAGACCAGGAGACCAGCACGTTGAGACGTGGCACTGCAGGCAAAGATTCAAGAAGGTCTGTCGGAATAGTAGTCTCCAACTTCTCTCCATTGGGCAAAGGTGCGCCCGAAGAAAACTTCTCAGACAGCGTCTCCTTCAGGAACTCTTCCACATAGGTGGCCTCGTTCTGGTCTTCAGCGAAACCAATGTAGAATGCATAGGGCCGAGATGTCCTTGCATTGCAAAAGGCCTCAAGCATGTTGCCAGTTCCGATGTGCAAGTCATAGATCAGGATGGCTGGGCCAACTGTGTCGTAGGTGGAACCATTGAGCACCGAGTCAAGGATCTCGCCACAAGCAACTGGACCCAATTGAGCGTACTTGCTTGCACCTTTCACTCGGTTCTGTTGGTCTGAAGTGTCTGGGACACTATCTGGGTCCAGGTTCTCCACCTCACGCATTTTGTTCGAATGCAGCTGAGGAATGTCTGAAGTTCGCTGCAACTTGCGGAGGTCAGAGGACCAGAAACAGTTCTTCGAAAGTTCCAATGGGCTTGGAAACACAAAACGGCCTTGATAACTCATCGGCCTTTGGTCTCGAGCATCGGTCTTCTCTTTGAAGAGGAGGGAAAAAGTCCAGTCCAAGTTGTGCAGGCCTTGGCACAGCTGCTCCAAGATTTGTTTCTCTTCAAGAACCAATTTTCCTCGCTGGTACGTAAACACCGGCAGCATGACCAAACCCACGCTCTGTAGTTGTTCGGAAAGGGCCCAGCTCAACATTTCAATGCCATTTGCCTGGTTGACAGCGGCATACAAACATGGTGCTGTTGCGTTCAAGTAGACCACCTGTGCGATATTCTGCGAACTCTCCAGGCCAAGCTTTGCCATGATGACCTGCCTTTTGAAGTTCATCACTTCAGCAATGTTCCTCTCAACCTTCTTGTCCCAAACCAACACGCGAGCACACGAGCTAAGGAAACAGTCAGCTGCTTCCAAGCACTGTTGCCTCCGATCTCTCTTCCATTTGAACTGCACATGCTCACGTGCAGCCTCCACATTTGCAAACTTCTTTTGCCATGTGACAAACACTTGGACATCGTACTCAATCTGTTTGAGCAGCAAGTTGAACTTGTCCACGACAATGCTGGATTCTTCCAGCTTTGACTTTGCAAGCGGGCGGTTGAAGACTTGCTCGTCACACAAACGCTTCAAAGTGGGCACATGAATTCTGGGATCCAAAGCTTCCATTCGATCCATCAACAAGCCATCCAATTCAATGTCGATTTTGCTGTCACCTTTTGCCCAGGCAAGCAACCACTCATCCTGAATCTTTTGGGGATCGAGAGGCACCATTTTCAACAACTCTTCGGCCAAGTTGACAGCCAAAGCTGCCTTCTGGGAGGTCCCTTCCACCACGTATTGTGGCGGCTTGTTGGTCCGGAAATCTACTTGTTTGGCAAGCCACTTGTTCTCAGTGAAGGTGACGGCCAACCGCATGCTCGCAGCACTGGTCTTCAACCGTGGCAACCACTTCCTGCTCTTCGAAGGAAACTGAAACTTTGGATAAAGTTTCTTTGATGCCAGGTTGTCATCAGACCAGCAACATCCATCCCATCCAAGGCTGGAGACATGTGCAACGATGTCGGCCAAAGCTTCCTGCGACAAGCAACAATCAATGAACGGCTTAAAGGGCATCTTTTTGAGGTGCCCTTTTTTGACCCTAATTGGCTCCAATTCAAGGTCAAAAAGGGCACCTCAAAATGATTGGTGAGATGGAAAAAACTGATATTTACATACTGGATTTCGATGATCAAAAAATGATTTAAAACATGATTCCGTTCCCAGTGGATGTCCTTAGGAGCTTCCTCGAAGAGTAGTTTCAGTGCAGTCAACCGCTTTCCAGTAAACTGGAATTGGGTAGCGGCCATGGCATTCCATTTTCTCACAAATGTCATGTGGTCACAAACTCCCATGCCACGAAGGGTCTGGATCATGCAAACGGCCTGCACGGTGTTCGTAGATTTGCGGAGGCTGCCCCTGCAGCTGATGCGCATGTTGCTCAATGCTTCCTCCAAGCGGCTCATGACTTTGACACAATGGACATGAATTTTGCACACACTCTTGTGCAACAAGCTCATCTCCTCGCTGACATCGATCTTCGATACGTACAGCCTGTGCAGCAAAAAAAGGAGAGACGAAGCCCTGGCCATGCCTTTGAGGTAGGCCAAAGAGAAGGGAACCAACTGATTGTCACTGACACCATCTTGCCACAATTCCGGCACATCGCCTGCGTAGTGATGCTCCAAAACCAAAAGGGGCCCTGCTTCTGAGCTTGTAGTGCAGAAACCTTCAAGCAAGTATTGATCCACTAAATCCTTGGCTTGCAAAGCCCCAGGAGGAGGCTTCAAAGAACAAGTTGCCTCAAAGCCCAGCGCCGCAACATGGACCACTAAAGGTTGTGTGGTGCTGAGGTCACCTTCTGACACTTTCGGAAAGGAAGCGCTGTGTTGGTACAAGACCTGGTCATCCTCAGGGAACTGCATCCAAAGCCACTCACCGAAGGACTTCACATCATCCAAGCTCATGAGGTATTGGACTGGCCCACCGTGCTTCTGCAGTACATCTTCAACATCAGCCAACACTCGCTGCCTGGAAGCCAAAGATGGGATACCAGCAGCAGGGTCGCCTGTGCCCTCCATTGATTCAGCTGCTACGCCCACCATGTCCAAGTCAAAGTTAAACTCAGAACCAGCTTTCTCAGTTCCTCCTACCTCACTCTTGACAGCAAGAGCTTCCTCCACTTCCATGCTGCCGGTGAGCTGCTACAAAAACAGTCCTACTTCACTAGCTCGCGCTGAGCAGAAAGAAATCAGGAAACAATAGATTGAAACAGTTCCAGGCCCAGCAAAGTTTAAGGTTGAAATGTGGCGAACTCACACTGCAGACTTTCTATGGGGAGATCGGCTGGTTTCAATTGAAACCAGCCTATCTACCTATATTTCACCGTTTTCAGGCCAACACCCTACCTCAAGGTGACAATACCCTGTTGGGGTGAGTATTTCAAACCCTGGCGAGATAGGCTGGTTTCAATTGAAATCAGCCTATCTCGGTGATAAATTTTGCAGGCACAGGTTAGCAGGATTACTTAACTTATGTTACTTGTTTGTAAGACAGAACTCTCGCGAAATTTGTGCAGCTACGTTTAGGGTTTAGGGTTTTGTAAAATACTCTCCCTGGGATTGACTTGTTGCAAAAACAAACATCCAAAAATCAAACACAAGTCAAAGGCAATCCACATCAAAAAATTTTCACTCACCCATTCACCATTGCATCTGCCAACAACTCCACAAGTCCAGGTGGGTACTTTTGACACCACTTACTCATGGAAAAGCCACGTTCTGATCCTTCGATTGGTCTATGTTCATGGTCACGGCTGCATTGGCGTGTGCGCAGAGCTGATGCCAATCTTGAAGAGTTCGTCATGATTGTAGTGCGCTTTTTCACCGGAAGTCCTGCTGGACTTCTCATACCGCATGCGCACATGTCAAACGTAACCAATTGTACATCACTGAGAGCTGCAGTTTGCTTCACCGAAGGCAAATCCCATGACGAAGCCTTGTGTGGATGTTCATACATGAAAAAAAGATTCTTTTTCACCTGTATTTGTGCACATAGCATGCTGTGGTCTATCCAAGCAATGGCTTGCTGCATTCTCTTGGCCCAAACCTCTCTGTTCATCCGTTTGTAGTTGAACAAGCGTTGAAGTTCACTGAACATTGTGCAAGGCGGGCTCAAGTATAGGAAAAAAATGCACAGCTGCATTAACAACTGCTGGCTCAGTTTCTTCAGAACATGGCAATCAAAATTCCATCCTGTCAAAATGTCAAACGAAAAATATGAATCTGCATCTGGCATAGCCACCGGAAGAACCCGAGGTGGGGAATAAAGCTCCACACCAATCTTTCCGAACTTGTTTTTGCTACCTTCTGTCAATGCAAGTTGAACAGTGTCAGGCCCTGGCACCAACTGATTTCCTTTTTGTGTGGAAATTGGCTTCTCCACAAAACCCAAGTCATCTCCATCTGAGTCAACATCCGCAGGCAGGCTAATATCTGAATCGGTGCCTGCAACACTTGGTAGGGATGGACTGGTGCCTGCAACACTTGGTAGGGATGGACTTGGTTCGTCTTCAAAATCTCCAGGAGCACTTGGGTCAGGCAGGTCAATTGACATGCTGTCATCGGACTCAGATGGTAGAGGGCAGCTAGCATCCGAAGAAGCTGCACTCGTCATGGCAACATTGGCGGACATGGACTTTTATCTTAAATTCTTGACTTTGACGATGCTTTTGGGAAATTCGAAAACTATCTAGACTTGAAAAGAAAAAGTTATTATTGGACCTGGAACATTTGATTTAAAATGTTGTTGGTAGTACAAAGCTACAAGCAAGGAATGGTATTGTTACTATCTAATGTATATTCAAAAACAAAAATTTACAGGCGTGATTTTGCAAACTATCCGACTACGTAAGTCTCAATTAACTCCCTGCTCTAAGACTAGCAACATGTTTCGGTAGCTAAGAGGTGTTACAGCAGCAACGTCTAAAAGTGAGGAAAAGATACAGCAGCAAGGCTCGGCGCCCAACATGAATTGGCAGCCAGTTGGAGACAAAAGCGCTGGCACGCAAATAGCCTGGCAGCCAGGCTTTGGAAACCTGGCACACCGAGGCCAATTGCAGCCAGCAACTTTTATCTGTTGACTGGCACGCCCACTCATGATCAGGGTTTGACAAGCATGGCCAATCCAAACTTCATGCCTAGGGTTGGTGGAAACATGATGGATTAAATCTGGTTGATGGATTAAATCAAACACCACTCAAAGGCCAAGGTACATGTTCTTACTGAGATGAACTGCCTAAGTTTATCGTATCCTCATGAGCGGTGCAGGATTTTTTCCATCAAACGTAGAAAATCCATGTTTGGCAACTCCTTGACATATTGTCAATTGCGGCCGCTCGATTTTGTTTTCATGTTCACACTTAGCTGGCTGCTTTGAATTCAACAAAGTAGGGTGAAACATGGTGAGATGTTCGGTGAAAATACGCGAAACTCATCATATCCATCCGTTGGAAATGCATTCCAGCGACACAAGATCATCTCGCAAGGCATGCGACCAGAATAACAATCACGCCTCAAGCTTGATTTTGTAAATCCATCCTTGTGGGGACTTGTGAAAGCCTCCGTGGCCAGAAGCAGCTTTGCCCCTGCATTCCTTACACCCAATCTTTGGTGTTTGCTTTTTGCGACATTTGCCACAACCGAAGTGCTCGAAGCCTGGCAATGACTTGATGGCACGAAGAGCTTCTTCATGAGCAGCTTCTGCTAAGTCTGCGTGTGATTCAGATCCGGCAGCTGCAGCCGGAACTTCAACTTCAGCCTCAAAGAGGGCTGCTTCGGGGCCGCCAGAATCAGCACCTGCAACAGCAAGGCCATGCTCGTCTGTGGCAATAACACCTGAGTCAACTGCCATGTTTGGAGCATTCGTGTCTGTAGCAGGTCGCTTTTTTGGCACCTCCACAGCAATGATCTCAGCAGCGGCCGCACCCTCTGCCTCATCCTTCTCAATGTTTGCTGCGGGCCTTTTTTTGGTTCCAGAAGACGAAGGCAAGGCTAAGTTTGCATCCAATGCCTGGTTTTCATCCCCTGCTGCTGGTCTTTTCAAAGAACAGCCTGAATCAGCAGTCGAGGGTCGCTTGAAGACTTTGGGTTTTGCTTTTGCTTTCACTTGTACTTTGCGGGGTGGCTCTGGTGCTGGGACCTCCACATCGTCAAACTGAAGGGCTTCTGCTGTAACCAGTCTATGCTCTGTAACACCTTCCCTCGAAAATACCCATGTCAGATGAGGTGGCTCCAAATCGGCTGAATCTGCTCGTTCATTCTTGTCGCACAACTCTTCCAAATAAGATTGCGCCTCCAGCAAATTCCATGGGTCACTGCCAACAAGCTTCGCAGTCTTGCGAAATTCCAACAGAGTTGTTTCGCTCAAGGTGTTCCGAGGGGCGGGCTGCAAATTCGCTTTCAAAAAGGTCGAAAACAAACGCGCAGGCATCAAGACCTCAGGGGGCTGGCTCTTTTCAGGGTCTGACATGTATTGTTTCACGGTCACACAAATATCATTTGGATCTTCAGGCCAGGATTTCCACTTTTCATGGGAGCATTCCACAATCTCTTGACCCAAGTGTTGCCGGCGACAAAACCGCCACAGGTGGTTGGCACCTTGTGACTTTGTAGACGTCAATCCAGACCAAGTTGCTTCCGATGTTTGTTGCAGCCAAGCATTGAAATTCCAATTGTCCTGCAGCACCTCTATGTGCATGACCCTGCCTTGGGCGGGCCTCATGTGTTGAATCAAGAAATCTTTCAACTGCCCAAGGCTTTCCAGGCATTCGGCTTTTTTGATAACTGAGGCCATACTCGAGAATCTTTGGTCGATCTCATTGTGTGTATGAGACACCTGGAGGTACTGGACCTCCAGGGTCTCAAACATTGCACCTGTGAGCCATCCGCAGTATTGAAAGAAGACTTGGTTTTTACTTTCTCTTGGAGTATTATCAACTCCAATGATGCAGTTGGATGGAATGTCGAAGGTCTCGTCCATCTTTTGTAAATACTGCTTGGCCAAATCCAAGGCTCGTGCCAAGACAGTGCACTGCATGGATGCATCTTTGGCCCGGTCCATCTCCTGAAGGAAATAGAGTTCTGCTATGCCCCACAGGATTACTCCAATGACGTGCACATTGGCTTTCCAAGACTTTCCATAGTCCGCAGTGCCACACAATCTCCTGGCACGTGGCATGTTGAATTTTTGTTGGTCCATGCCGTCAATTTGGATTTTCAAAAATCCGTTTTGTAGCGAACCAGGTTTGAAATTGCTGAGATCTCCACCCTTCAGGTTTCCACGGGTGTTCACACTCCGATCTTTTTTCACAACATCAAGGTGCTGTTGTTTTTCCAAGTCAACTTGCAACCTCTCTTCATCGGTGGTGCACTGGCTTCTGCGCTCCTCCAGTTTCAAGCATATGGTGCACTTGTTGCCTGTTGATGGTGAGCGAAGGATGATATATTTTGCCCAAGCCTCATGGTAGCAACGCTCAAAGGTTGCAGCGCTGACTTGATTTTCTGTTGCCACATCTGTCTGGTAGAACCGAAAAAACTCCTTGACAGTGGCAAAGTTCACATTTCTTTTGCCTGCCAACCTCTGCTCTTTGCTGGTACCCCCGGCATTGAAGGACAAAGAATACAGGGGGTGGGCAATATCATCAACAATTTCATGGGCCACAACTTGCATCTCATCCATGGATGCCTGCGGCATTCGGTCTTCGGAACCAGGTGTTGCCAGTGGGTCTGCTAAGTGTTGGTAGACTTCCAAGAACCACAAGCCAACTCTGTCTTTGGCTGGCTGTGTCCTGGCTGCCTTGGGGGCAGCTTTGGGCAAAGTTGTGGCCCCACTGCGGCAAAGCTTCAGCAACTTATCAACTCGACCCGGCGACATGGAGTGCATGGCTTCCCAAAACTTTCGGCAACAATGCTTGCCTTGAAAGGACCAGACTAAGCCCTTCTGTTGTCTCTTTTCATCATTTGATTTGAACACATCCTTCAATTTCTCAAATTTGCGAGCCTGGATTTCTTGGAAATCGCTGCCCTGCTGTAACTTCAATTTGTATGTTTCCAAATCCTCTGGCGCAAACAACCTAGCACACTTCTGTGAACAACAGGCTACACTGAGTTCCCCTTGGGTTTCCAAGTTCGTACTATTCACAGATTCTGGCAAAGACACGTCAGATCTTTCTTCCACTGATTGCTTCTCATCATCCGTCTTGACAGAATCTGGCAAACTCACGGAGTCGCTGTCAGCGTTTGGCATGAGGCCGGGAATCAAAAATCTAGCCTAGCGCTGTACTATAACCTCACATAATATCTAGACTATGTGCAATTTACATCAGGAAAGGAGACGTCTTTGGGCGTGACAAAACTCACCCAGAAAAAATGCTTTGAAGTTTTAAGATGATGCATTGTTAAAAAAAACGTTTCGATCTCAAAGTTCATGAGGCCATGAGGCCCTAACTTATTATCATGATGCATGGCTTCATGAGGTCGTCTTTGCTGGAGACAAAAACAAACTGACTGCACAGAAAAAGAATCCTGCAACAAACCTGCAACACACCGGCAAGGCTTTTAGCAGCCAACGTGAATTGGCAGCCAGTCGGAGACGAAAACGCTGGCACGCAAATAGCCTGGCAGCCAGGCTTTGGAAACCTGGCACGCCGAGGCCCTTTGCAGCCAGCAATTTTCATCCCTTCACTGGCACACCCAAACACAATGGCACACCGGAACTGACAATTACATGTGCACGTTGATGCTGCATTGTTCTGATATGCTTGTGACTGAGCGTCTCGTATTGAATCATTTGGTGTGTTTTTGCAGTGACTGACGGACTGTACTTTAAAGTCTCTTTTTGCTTCCATTTCGCACCGCTGCCTTGCTTCAAAGACATCTCCAATCTCCTGCGAGCTGTTCACTCACCAGGGCCCACGAGATTACCTGGGAAGAGATTCCCGACTCACGAGACCAGTCTGGGCAAATTTTCGGATAAAAACAAAACCTGAAACAACTAAAACAAAACATATGATAAATTTCTCTAAAAACGAATTATATATATAATATGTTTATGCATATATATCAAATTTGTAAAGCGTTTCTATCTCGTAAGTTTTTTGATTTGAAACGCGCGTTGTTTACTGAACTTTGGAACCTCAATGGGGATCATGCAAATGTTTTGAAATTTTTTCATCCAAGCACAACAGGCAACAACTGCTTCAAAAGGATCTAATTAATTGTATTCTTGGAACATGACACCTTGGAAAAGACCAGAAGTTTGGCGCCTAGAGCCCTCCCCTTGTTCTATGCAAAACAAACTAGATAATAAACACCAACCAATTTCACTTTCAAAAATGACTTGGCAGCTGAGGTGCAGCTGGTGGCAGCACAAGCACTTTGAGGCATTAGGGACGAAAGGAATTGCACAGGAATGCAACAACGATCTGTGGTGTTACAAACCATACTTTGGGCCAGCCTCTTCGTTGTCACAAAAACGTGGCAGCCAAACATTCAAACAAACGGCTGGCACACATAAAATCCTTGGCAGCCAGGCTACAAGAACCTGGCACGCCAAATCTTTTGCAGCCAGCTGTTTGCTTGAAAGCAGGGCACGCCGCCATCATGTGCCAACAATCCAGACAATCAAGTGTGATAAACCTCTGGGACAGTGGATAACACGCATGACAATCAGCACATTGATTCATTGGAAGTGTTCAATACCAAAAGAGTTTCCACTAGACTGCTGCATCAACAGCACACTCATTCCAATGTCCTTCGCTGAAAGCATGTCGTCATTGCATCTATTATTGTGTGTGTGTTGTAAAGACAAAATCATAGCCTTAATTGCAGTCAAGAATATTTACACACAACTGTCAACTTCCCTGCTCCGCTCCAAATATCAAGTTATTTAGTGAATTTAGTGACAACCTTTAGCTATACATAACGAGTGCGAGGGCACAAAAACCAGGACATGCCCATCACTTTGCAACAGGGCTTAGACTGACATGCAGCAATATCACCAAATTAGTCCAGAAATCTATCAGCAGGATCATCATGTGTCAGAGTCATCATTTCACTTTTCTCTGTAAGTTCCATCGGTCTCTCCCTCCCTCTCTTTGGCAAGTTGAAGACAAGTTGCAGAGAAGTAGGCAAAGGCCTTTCCCAAGTAGACCATAAGTGGTGAATAGGTTCCCATTACCAAGCACCCACTTGATGCATCCCTTCCAACAAAACGTGTTTTTCAAACTACTTTCATAAAAGATGAAACTACCCTTTTATAAGAAGAATCCATTCTTCCTTATGAATGAACTGTGGGTAGGTGCCATCACTCCGGGGTCTTTGACCCAACTTGGTCGTAAGGTTTGCTTGGTTTGTGAAGCAGGTAGATTGATGCTTCACTTTACCCCGCTGGGTGAAGTTGGAGCATGCCCACCATTTCACTTTCGTCAGATGCTCTCAATTTGTGCAACCAGGGCACTTTTGGATGTGCTGCATCAAAGTGATGGATCCCCAGTAACTTGCAAAATCCTTGGTCGTCCCCTTTGGGTTGGACTTTTGCCCAGCGACCTTACCCTTGACATCTTGCTTGCCATTATCCGACATGGATTTCAGCTTATCGGTGGACGTTCTGACTTGAGAGTTGTATGCCGAGGCAAACAGGTCTTTCCCGAAGCAAAGTTGAGTGATCTGTCGACTACACAAGGCCGTGTTGTGCTCCACTTTGTCCATGAGCTTTCTGGGGGGGGACCCTCAAAGAATCAAACCAGAACTCACCTTCGCAATGCTATCGCCGGCGCCTTTCTTGAACAGGGTTATGATATCCAGTGGGTCTCTGTTGCAGTTGAAACCCTTGTTAATAAGGTAGGTATCCCTCGGTTGCAAAATGTGGCAAACATGACTCCAAATACTTTGCAGTTGCCAGCTCGTCACAAATTTTGCGCTGAAGTGGATTTGAAACTGCCAAACATCGTCAAGCTTACTTCCCAGACAGACTTTTCTGGTGCACCATGGAACAAGAAGAAGAACAAGCGAGAACCAGCACCGATCCGTGCTGCCGACTTCACCATCACTCCTGGTTTTTTCCAACATGAGGATGGTACACCTGCCGTCCAGCTGCCACAACTTCGTGCCCAGGCTTGTGGGGTCTGTATCTTGGATCCCCAGATGGCAGTAGACTGGTTGAAAGGCAACAATCGTATCAGTTCGGACGAGCTGGGGGCCTTTATCCTTGGACATCTTCCTTGTGAGACTAAATTGCCAACATCTCAGGTCACTGCGCCCTGCTTGAATGCCAATGGCCAATCCGTGCTTCTCACTGGAAAGTTTGTACAGTTCGGTTCCAAATCCATTCAGTTTTGTAAAGGAAGTGACTCAGCTGTGCAACCTGAACATTGTCAGATGATTTCCGTCACCATTCAGCGTGATGATTGGAAGGATGAAGATTGGAATCGTGCAGTGACAAATCCAATTGTGTTCATCAAACACATCTTAGCTGCAGATCAAGCGGATAAGTCCTTAATTGCCATTTGGGGTAGGTCACTTAGGCAGGGCAGATCTCCATCGTCACCACATAATGCCACCAGCCTGCAAGTCCACTGCACTGTGGCTAGCAACTCTGTCGATGCGGTTCTTAGGCCATCAGGCTTTAACAAGCTTTACATGACACCTATAAGGAATCCAATGGTCGCTTGGACTTGACCTTTAAGATTGTTTGGATTCAAGGGACACTTGCGGAGGTCACAGCCATTAGTGCCAGAATTCAGGATTGCCTAGGATTAGTTCGTGGCAAGCAATCGTTTGGACTTCGCTTTCGTGCCGACAAGTTCGATGCAGCTTGGGTTCAGGTGTTTCCTGGCACTACTCCACCCACCAAAACCCAAGGCGATCTTCTCTTTAAGGTGTCAGGACTCCCTTTTGGATGTACCTCAGAAGTCGTTGAACGATGGGGTAAGACCTTGTCATGGGAGATCTTTGCAATCAAGGCCTTGGGGCCCCAGGCTTGGTTGATTCGAAGCTCCAGTCATCCCAAAGATGGAATTATCATGTTTAACACCACACCTGTACTTGTTCAGTTCCTCCCTCCTCGTGAGAAGTCGTCCGGTGCTGTCGTTGTTGGGCCCCGAGCTCGAAGCTCTGCTGTGGACTCATTGTCAATTCATGATCCTTGGGCCAATTGGACTGGGCCACGACAAGTTGCTCCTCCCACTTCGGCTGCCGCTGCAGCTCCTCCTCGCCAGGTTACGGGACCCATTGAAGACCGGTTCAAAGCTCAGGATGAGACCATTTCTACTCTTCGTATGGAGCTTCAAGATTTGGCCACCAAACAGGATGAGCAAAGCAAACTCACAGAACATCGTTTTCAGCAGGCAGAAATTCGTGAGAAGAAGAATGTTAGCCAGATGCAGTCTGACATGAAAGCCATGCAGAAAGACTTGGAGCAATCATTCCAAGCATCACTGACACAGAACGCCAGCTCTTTGGATGCACGGCTGCGTGAATTGAAAGATTTGCTGTCGATCCAGGGTGCTTCAAAAAGGAAAAGTCCTACCAATGAGGACGATCCTATGGAGTGACTCAGGTTTTTTGAATGTGAGGCCCTCGAACTCGTGAATTTTGTTTTGCCATGGTCTCAGTGTGAATACTGGTTTGGTAGGTTCCCACACGATTCGATTTTGGCCTTCAGGGTTTTTCGTCATCTCGTTTTGCCAATTAACTTGAATGCTTTGGGTTTAGCGCCAAATTCTTTCAAGAGTTGCGTTGCTCTTTGCATTCTTCCCTTTTGTTTGCAATACCATCGAAGCATGGTTTGGTCGACGGCAACAAGATATGGTAAGTTGGCTGTCATTTATTTCGTCATTTGGGGGATCGGTTTTGCTTTTCTCAATTTGGCTTGTCCTTATCCCATGGGTCCTCTTTTGGGGTGTGCGTTTCGCTGGGGCGAAGCTCTGCATCCGGGGCCTCAATACCGTTTTGCCATCACTAATCCAACATCTGTAGTTTCGAAGATCGATCATTACACCAATCTGGTGAAGGCATATGATTTGCATGTTGCTGTTGCAGCTGAAACCTCAGCTACGGGCATTGCCCAACGAGTTTTCCGTCAGAAGCTGAAAACTTTGTCGATGCGATCGTGTTGGTCGGTCCCAGTACCGGATCAATTTTGCACACTTTCAGGTTCTGCCTCTCTTCGGGGAAAGGCCATGGGGGTTGCTGCATTTTCCAGACTACCTATCCGAGATGCCATTTCTACGCTGTCGTCTGAGGTAGCTGCTTTGTCTAGGATAAGCCATCACATAGTAACTTTAGGCACCATGCAAGTTCAATTAGTGGTTGTCTATGGATTCCCGAGTACATATCCAGATTCTCATGGACTTAACAGCCAATTGTTGACAAACGCACTCGAGGCCATTGATCTTATTTCCTTACCTGCCATCATCGCTGGGGATTTTAACTGTAACCCATTTGAGCTCACAATAGCCAGTGAGCTGCAGCTCCGAGGTTTTCAGGATCTTAAGGCTTTGCATCAGCGTATCTATGGCACTGCCATGGCATTCACATGTAGGCAGGCCACTCATCCTGACAATGCACTGATTTGTTCCGAGCTTGCAGATACAGTTTGTCAAGTTGTGGTCCATGAAGAGCCTTTGTTTGACACCCACTGCCCAGTTATCTTTGAGCTTGACATCCAGCACCAGCAGCAGTTTAGGTCAAGTCTTCTTCTCCCCAAGAGCTGGATCCCCCTTAACTTGGATGACTCACACTGGATCAGCTCTTACTCTGAGGTTCGTCGTTTGCATGGTGATCCTAGTGATTTTCAGGAATGGGGCATTCTTGTCGAACATGCAGCCGACAGGGTTTTTCGTGCCACACAAACCCAACATCATGACATTCCCACTCAGCACACATCAGGTCTCCCTGGGGCTTTCAGAGGAAGATGTCAACCACGTAGTGTGAAAAGTTTTCCTATTCGTAGTCTTACCCAGCTGGGTCGGCCGGGTGACTTCCAACCTCAGTTTGAGGTGCGAACTTTTGCAACTATGAAACAAATCACCCAGCTTCGTCGCATCCGTTCGTTGAAACGTCAGCTCTGCCGATTGCAAGGGAACCCAATTGACCATCGTAGGGAACGTGAGTTGCTTAAAGAATGGGCCTCTATCCTCAAACAGCGAAATTTTGCTCGTTGGTGTAACCAAACTCCTGAGATCGGGCCACCACCACTTGGCCTTCCATCCGTTGATTTCTTGCATGATGTAGACCAGATTATGACACTAGAAACAAACCACAGGGTCCATTCCGAAGCGAACATTGCCAAAGCCAAGTCAACATATTCAAGGCAAATTGACAGGAAATTTCATGGTAGTGCACAGGCCTTTGCAGTGTTGAGAGATTCTCCCTCCAACTATGTAGATTCTCTGACTGTTGACATTGACGAACAAGGGGTTGTGGCTTCTGATCCAACCTCCGATACTTGGGAAATCTTTGTTGACCGTAGCAGGGAATTCAACCTAGTGGATTGTGTTCAGGTTAACTCGTTGCCATGCCGGATCCTTGAAACCAATGTGGATTCCATTGTGGTGAAGCGTAACCCACATTTGCAACTCGTCAGCGAAGACGTTACTTTGTGCCAAACTCAGACTATTGTGGATAAAAGACGAATCTTTGAGCTCCTCACTCAATTTTGGCAACCTTTTTGGCAGAGCACTTCGTCAGTCACCAGTGAGGACAGTCATTCTTTTGAATCCTTCCTTCAGATGTTGCCTTCTGATCTTCCGACCATTTCTGTCACAATGGATGATCTCACTTTATGGAAATCCGCAATTCATGACAGTAAGGCACATTCGGCCAGAGGGGTTGACGCCATCTCTGCAGCAGAGATGAAAGTTCTGCCTGACGCAGCAGTGTTAGATTTGATAACCTTGGTAACCACTGTGTATCATAAAGGTTTTCCAAATTGGTTCATGTTGGCCAGAACTTTCCCACTTGGGAAGGTGGAGGGTTCTCCAGCTCCTGGACAAATTCGTCCGATTTCAGTGCTCTCTCAGATCTACCGTATCTGGGCTCGGGTGTGTTGTAAGCAGATCTTGTTTCAACTTTCTGCCATCATGCCAGTTGAAATTCAGGGCTTACTCTCTCACAGAGGGCCTTTGGAAGCTGCCTATCAGCAACAGTTTGACCATGAATCTTGCCAGATGTTTGAGCAAGCAGCAGGTGGTATGAGCATTGACTTGATCAAATGCTTTAACACCATGTGTCGTCGTTGTGGTTCGTTAGCCCTTAGAGCCTTGAAAATTCCAGAGCTCTTGGTTCTCCAATGGGAAGCCTCCATCCAGGTGCTTAGAAGAGTGTGGGAACTTGACTCTGACTGTAGTTCGCCCATTGCCAGTAGTAATGGTTACCCTGAGGGTGACACGTGGTCAGTGGTGGTCATGGTCGTTTTGGCCTACTGTTGGGTGGTTGCTTTGAAATCCCGGGCAAGTCAATGCTGCATAACAGCTTATGCGGACAACTGGGGTTGGTTCACTGTCAATCCTAGAATGCATCGTGTGTTAGTGGATCAAACTGTGCTGTTCGTTCGAGCTACCAATATGCAAATCGATTGGGATAAATCCTAGNTGCTGGAATCATCTTCCAGCCTTGGTTGGTGAATACTGGTCATTGCATCTTCAATACGAGCTTGAAATGGAACATCTTTCGCAGTATTACCGATTTTTGCTTGATCTTTTTCAATGTCGGAAGCGGATGGAACAACAACATCCGGTGGACGAGGGGCAGCAACAACTTCAGACTCCGCAATCTCGAATCAATTTTTTCGAAGTCTTGAGTCAGTGGACAGTTCAGAATGCTTGGAACATGACGCCATGCCGTGTGAACCTGTTTGCCGAAGGTACTTGGGGTCGCTCAATCACGACTGCGTTGTGGAAATGGCTTGAACGATGTACATGGCCTGATGGCACACCGGACTCTCGAGATACTTTTGGTGTGACTTGGATGGAGCTTACAACAAGTTTTTTGCTTTTCATTGGACGGTGGCTACCGCTCAAACGGGCGACAGGTGGTGGTAAAGAGTCACTGGTGATTTTTGATAGCCGGACGCAAGCAGAGGCATATGGTGTTGAATTTTCTGAACAGGTTCGGGGGTTTTGCCAGCTTTTTGGACAGGCCAATGACTTGGCCATCACCGATTTATGGCCAAAACTACCACGTGGATTGGTACGTAGCACATATCTCATTGGAGGATCGACATTTCCCGCTGGGGTTCACATGCGACCAGTCTTTCCATACCAGGAACGGGTTTGTCAAATCTTGCAGTTGTACTTTCAACGGTGGCATACAAAAATTTACCTGACTTGGAGTTCAATCAACCGACACCTTCAACTGCACAGTTACGGCTGGAAATTTCAGGTGGATGGAAAGAAAGATCGGCGAGATTTCACCGTGCTGCTGTGGAGATGCGAAAAATCCGCAAGAATCCACAACAGCCTTTGCAATTTCATGCCTAAATGGCAAATGGTTACACCAAAATGGTGTAGGCCACAGTTTCGTCTCGACTAGGCTGTGGACCCTCTCGTGCTAAGGTAAAAGGTCAAATTATAGCGGCCTCACACGAGTTTTCATCCCCAAATGGTGCTTTAGTAAGGGAAATCTCTCCTTTCAAGGAAACGTAGGTTGGTGAAATATTACACCCCCAAAATTTAACATGGAACCGAAAAATGAAGGCTTGGAAGATGTTTTTCCTTTTCAAATGGGTGATTTTCAGGTTCCATGTTATTTTTCTGGGATGTATTCCATTTGGCCAGATTCATTGCCTTTCATTCTGTTCGTTTGCTCCAATCCTCCAACCCTCCAAGAGACATAAGGAGAGCACTGGGCATTGGCAGCTGGCTACAAGTTTGTTTCAGTCACTCGGCAGTCGAGGTTAGTGGAGAAACAAATCCGAGGATTTTCACACCCACAAGATGAAATCACTAATCCAAGAAATCTCCAACAGGACCCACTGAACGGACCCCTAAGCCTGAGTATCTAATAGCCCTAGCAACTTCCTTAGGGGTCCGTTGGTAAGGTCCCATTCAATTTTTGATGAACGAATTCATTACTACATTTTACCAATTTGTTCAATATAGGGGTCCACCATAAGAACCTTGTTCCATGAGAAAATCAACCCTAAAGATTGACAGGTAGCAAGTCCCTTGGTGATGTCCCGGGTTTCTCCTAGTTTTTAGGGAAATTTCTCAGAATATAGTACAATATTGGCAATCACTAAGTCGAAAAGTATCAGTCTATATGGTCATGAGTTTGATTTCAAAAGTATTTGTGTAGGGTCGGCAGCTTCTCTATGTTGCTCGCCGTTTGTTTTGTCATATATATATATATAGGCTTACCGCTTATATACTATTTGAATAAGATACGCATGTGCATGCAGCTTCGTTTGTTTTTATTTCTATTTTTGTTGATAAGATGTTGAAGGTGTCAGAATCAGATGCACCTTTTGAAGCCTATGAGCACCTACGTGTTGAAGAACCACACGTGCTTGTTTTAGCTTGTAATGCTTTCTGGTATTCTCCCTTGAGCAGTATATGATCATTGCAGGATTCCATTTGGAGCGCGTAGGCCTCCCTCCCCAAAACACCAATGGGTCACCCAGTCGCACCTCAACAAAAATGGTTCAAAAAAAGCAGCAACAAGTCATCCCTGAAAAGATTGGAAAGATGGAACGATTGGACACGAGTGGATTGGATTGCAAAAATTCAAAACACTTATCTCGTGATTCTCTACCTTTCTTCGCTTGGAAATACTATTCAATGGTACAAGGTGGGCCCCTACTAGTTAGGAATGGAATTATAACCCCTTTAAAAGGCCTTCTAAATGGGTAACTGAAGTTATAAGTTATAACCCTACTTATAGGAGTTATTTCAACCCATTTAAAATGGATAGGGACCCACCTTGTATTCATCTGTGTTCTGTTTGGGCACCGTCGCGTCTTGCTTTCAGAGGTGCATGTCTCGGAATGAAATTCGTGGGGATGGCATCTCCTTTAATGCTGCCACTTGACTTGGTTCAGTGACTTTCAAGTTCAAGATGTTCACAAGATACAGTTACTGATACAGCAAAAAACATCAACAACATCAACAGCATCATCTCATCATCATCATCATCAACAACAACAAGAAGAAGAAGAAGAACAAGAACGATAACAACAATAACATGACACATTTAACTTATAATCTAATTGAACACTTTGTAATTTCACATAGTTTCAGACACATCATTTTAGTATATTATATACATCATTTCTTGGGGAATCTCCCCAGGAGATGTTCAAGATATGCAGCACTAACCCTTCTCAGATCCCACCCGTGGAGGCTATCACCGCCTGTGTTGTTTCAGCTGAGTGGCAACAAGCCATACAATGGCTGAGTGACATGTGGAAGTCACAAGTGGTCTCAGATGATGTGAGTCATGCTGTTTCTTGGTCTTGTTCTTGTTCTTGTTGTTGTTGTTGTTGTTGTTGTTGCTGATTTTGTTTGTTGGTTGCTAGTTACTTTCTGTTTGCTTTTAGGGACGGGACATTCCCACGGCGCGGGATATTTCAAGTGACATGTTCTTCAGTAGTTTGGCTGCAACCTGCCGGTGTTTGATGGCGAGATTCAGTTTTTTGGGAATGTACCTTCTGCGAGGTGTAATTGATGCGCACCATGTTTTTAAATCCTTCAAGCTAGTGGAAATGCTTCAAATATGTTCAAGTTCAAATAGTTTTGATGAAAAAGGATTCCTTAGAATATATCTGGGTGAATTGTAGCAAACTTTGCGTGCAAGCTGCAAGGTGTTTATGAAGGAATCCTCTCAAAAGGACTGTATGTATATCTTTATTTGACGTTGACTCATTGGCAAGGCAACATCCCAATATAAAATTGATGGAAAATCAATCTTGACATGGTAGGTCTCCACAATTCCGAATCAAGATGATTCAAGATACTGTCGAGGGAAAAAAATCCATGCACCACCTGACATGTATGAAACCCTGTAAATAACGGGATATTTCCCATATCAACTGATGCAGGATTTCTTCCATCAACAGCAGGAGGGCACCAATGTTGACGGTCTCTTTTTTGAATCCTTAGCCGCTAGCCTGCGGTTTTCAGCCCGTTTGTTTGCTCGCATCATGTTGGTTTGGCAAGACTTATGCAGTATTTCTTTCTTCGCAAAGATATCCCAAACGTTCACGAACCATCCATGAAATATCCATACCCAGATACCACACAAATTAACCAAATATAGGCAGATATACCATACATCCAGTGTATTTACCTCTATACTTGTAATTTTATGTTTTACCACACATGTTATTTTATTCGTAAAAGGTGTACCCTAATCAGAATAAGTCACTTTTGTATCACTAAGCTTAGTTGTCCAAAAAAGGCCGTTCTTTTTTTGGGGGGAAATCATACTTTTGCCAACTTTTTCGTGTCTTTCACTTCTTGTTTCACGAGGCTTTGATGGCTTCATGTCAAAAAGCCACGCAATGGCGAAAAATTCTGGAACTCTTCACTGCCATGGATGTCCTTGCCGTACCTTGAAACCATGGAAGGGGTGGCGTTTTTCAACGGGCGGAAATCGTAGATACCGTGGTAACAGATGTTTCGGGACGCTTCCAAAATGCACTGCTTGGTCGAAGATTGGATGGAATTCAAATATGTTGAGCCATTATCTCTCCACAATGGCCTTCAGGTTTAGGATACTGGGGATAATACTCCCTGGAAGTTTGGTCGAAACCCAAAACGAAAGGATCGTCTTCCTTTGCCATCATTTTTTCAAGGGGGCGAGCTGTTACACTCCGGGGGGTGTATATTTTCATTGATGGCGCCCGAATGCTGGCCCAATGGAGTTGCGAAAAATTCAATAGCTGTTATATAGGTTTCCTTAATAGGTGGAATCGATGATATCTAATCACCCAATTGGCCGTATATACCGCTTATATATTAATATACTCAAGTCTGATGACTTAGGACCTGCATGGTCATCAAAACCATACGGTGCGGATAGATGACTCAGGAGTCCCCAAAAAATACAATGAATTTGCCTGATGACCTGGGGGGGTTATATGCTACCGATCCCACCTATTAAGGGAACCAGGAAACTCCATTCAAAAATGGAATTGGAAGGTGAAGGGACATAGTTGATGTCCCCAGTATGGCCAATATGATTTTATTTTGATTTGGCCAGATACTTGCGATATGATGTGAAAACATACCAAAAGACAGGTAAACAACAACAAAACAACAATATTTCACGGACCTAACCGTGCACTGTAAATGCGCGGAATTGCCTAAGGACCCGTCAAAGGCATCCTGCGCAAAGCATGCGCAACTGATCCGTTTGTCTGACACAATGACATCTTGTGAAACTTGGCTGTAAGAACAACTGGTGGTGGGTGTGCCCAAGAGATGGGTTCTACAATGAATATCTACAACTAGAGAGCAAGGAACTCGGAACTAATAAGTTTTCTATGTACTATAAGGATGTTTATTACACTACCCAGAATCCTGCTGATGTACATTCTTTAGAGGGCTTGTAATACACTACCAACATCCTATGTGAAGATAACCAATTTTTCTTTAGGAGTATGACAAGCTGTTGCAAGGTCCCTTGGAAACAATCAACATGATTGGATGGCACAACAGTGACACTGTGCATACATCATCATATATCAGATCTTTTTTGTTGGGAAGCATCCCTCACTGTAATTGTCCATTACCAAACATTTGCATTCCCGCATGAGTCTTGAAGCCTTTTGGTGCCTTACCCTCCGTGAAACTAGCATATTTTCTACCAAGGCACTTTTGAAGGTGATTTTCCTTTTCCAATGATATGTTAGTTCCCTGGAGGGTATCCTTTTTGAAAACGTTGGCAAAAACATCGAACCTCTCTTTGAGTACTCTTTGTTTGGAGTTTCTGTCGATCTTTTGGACCATCAAACTCCATGAACGAGCTGATTTGATTTTTACAAGTGGAACCCTATTGGATTTTAGTGTCCTAATTTTTTGAAACACTCATGTGAATGGGTATTGTGATCACCATCAACACTTGACAGCCAGGAGAAAAGTGGACAGTGGCACGTACTTCAATCTTTGAGATCATGGGCTCGTTCAAGGGGTTTGTGAAGCACCAGAGACTGTCAGCCAGAGAGATGCAGTGAAGCAAGCCTACCTTTCCTCTCACAAGCATCCGGTTCAGTGGAAAATGGCTGAAAAAGTTGTCAAAGGAAATTGAGCGATGCAAAAACAACTGGTTGAGTTGTTTAGGGTATACAAGGGATTGTACCCCCTAGTTATGTGGGGATTATACTAAACCATTATGAGGAGGACCCCTATAAATCAAACAGACCAACGGAAAGTAAGAGTCTAGGTGGTGGTTTGATTTTTTCTATTTTCATCCCTACCTGGGGAAGATTCCCATTTTGACTAATATGTTTCAGATGGGTTGGTTCAACCACCAACTAGCAATGATAGGATATATTGGATATATTGGATTGTTACGGTATATAGGGGATTATACTGTTAATAATCCATTATAAGGATCCCTATTTAACAACCAGGATTCAATGGAAAGTAAGAGTTGTTTTTTTCGTGGCTCAATTGGATCATCTTCTGGAAAGAAACCACCATTTTTCTATGGAATCTATACGTAGATGATTGGAGGTAAAGGAGTACTGGGATACTCCCGGAAAAATATAGCGAATGTCCACCATTTTAAAAGGGAGATGTCAATTTTGAACCATCAATTTTCAGTGGATATTGTGGATATTAGTTAGTTTTCAAGGGGGGGTAATTCACATGATTTTTGTGATTTTGTGCCACCAAGACCTTTCAAGAAAAATATATGCTAGTCCTGCTGCCCATATTTTCGGAGTGCCTCTGATGCACTTGTCGGGTTCGCAAGCCAACTGGCAACAGATCGGGCACCCTGCTTTTAATTTGACGTTGTGGTGAACATATAAGATGATAAGCGCCATCATATACTAGGATGTAGCTGCATGTCATACAATTTCACTTATATATAGTGGATAGTTTACCTTCAACAGGATCAGGAAGAGTTTTTGTTACTGCCCCGAAAGTCCCAGCATGTCCCCTAAAGATTTAGGCTCAGTCAGCCAATGGGTAAACTTTGTCCATTGGCTGAGTGAGTAGGTTAAAAAGACAATCATCTCCCCCTTTGAAATGGTCCTTTTTAAGGGTTCCTCCAATCTTCAGTTTTGCAGGGGTCGACCACTCTCCAGCTTGGGCCGGTCGAGTCCGGAAAAATCACACGATTCAAACGAGCGGTTTTTTGGCACCATGGGATCTGTAGAAGCGTTTTTATAGGTATCTTGTATATGTGTTTATACCTGGACCTTCAAAGGGGTGCCAATTAAACCCTAAGGGATGGTGAATTGACACCCTTTAGGAGCCATTTGGCACCCCTTTGAAGGTGCTGGTATGAGTGAATTTGTTTCCCGATGTTTTTTCTGAACTGATTCAATTTTGATTACAAGTATATCATGTTTCAGTTCTTCGATACTGCCAGGTAGTCCATTGAAACCATAATTTTAACAGGAATCATCAGATTCATCGATGGGGCAACTGTTTTTGAGGGCTCCCAGTTGTACGTTTTCTCTGTGAGTCTTGGTACAAGTCGATGGTTGATGATGACTTGTCCAAGATGGCGAAAAGGAAAGGTTGCCTCCTGAAGTTGAATGATGTGAACCATGAGTGTTTTGATTGACGTGTTTCCAATATTCACAAGTAGATTTCATACTGTTGATGGAAGAAATCCTGCACCAGTTGACATGGTAAATATCCCATCATTTACAAGGTTTCATGAATGTTGGGTGGTGCAGGATTTCTTCCATCAACAGTATTGTTGGGGGAGTGCTTTTCAAGAAGCACACCAAGTACGGGATCCTACTTACAGACTGATTAGGTCTGTACCCTTTTTAAGATCTGAATTTCTTAGGGAGTATCTCCCAGAACTTCAAAGGTGTTCGGTTTGAATCCTAGTTGGGGCGGGTTGTGGAAACATCCAAAAAGCTTGCAAGGCTGCTACACACAACGAGTTAAACCATGGAAATGCATGGAAATGCCATCAACATGTCATCATGGGCTAACAGTTCACAAACTCAAAAACATAAAATAACTGGAAGCTGCCATGAAGATTACAGTATTTCTTTGAAAAACAACAATTTGACATCCTGTTCATTTTCCAGTCATTCAATCTAGAAAGAGACATCTCCAGGTTGCAAGTGTTTTCAACCCCTGCAGTAAACTGCATCATTCTCATGGATGGGGCCACGGTCCCTGTCATGGCGCACGAGCCTGCGGCCCAAAATGCCGAGATGCGAGGAGGGAGCTTGGGGTCCCCTCGCCTGACCGATGGTACTTTAACTGAGCGACTGGAAGGTTCGCTCTTCTCTCGTAATTAATCCATTAAGTCTCGTAAAAACATGAAGCAATAAGAGATTTTTTGCTGACAAAGAAATTGGAGGTTTTCTTTTGCTAATTCACCACTGACTGCAAAGTCGTTTAGGGGTGCATCATCATCTCAAGATAGCACCTGCTTCGTCGGAAATTCACATGGATACCTAAACAAGAATGGTTTGTAGATGATGCTCCTTTTCCCAGAGGCCGTGTGTTTTAAGTTCCATATGGCATGTTTCCAAAAATAGGGGTATCCCAAAAATGGATGGTTTACAATGGAAAACCCTATTAAAATGGGTGATTTGGGGGGAAAACCCACTATTTTCGGAAACACCCATATAAATTTTTTGGGGGGTGTAACACCATATCGAAATGTTCATCGAAGTTGTTATTGGGGTGCAGCTCATGGGCTCATGGTGTGAAACTGAAAAAAAGATGAACAGTTGTGAAATATCAGTTGTTGACTACTGAGATGATACAGGGTTTATCATTTTAAAACTGATTTCAAAACTATTATACGCAAAAAACATTGAGTTAACTTATATTGATTTGTATATGTTGTGTGTTTTCGTAGAAGGTGGGCCCCCTACTGGTTGTAACTCCTGTAAGTAGGGTGAAATAACCCCAATAACCCATTTGCTTTCTGCCATTTATGGGAGTTATAACTCCTTTTAGAACTGGTACTTGGAAGGATCATTCCAGTTAGTAAGTGGTTAGGTTCACTCCCATTTATAAGCCATTTAAAGTTAAAGGCCATTTTGGAAGGGGTCCCATAACCCAACCTGCAGGAATCGGCGACTTACCGTACTCACCATGGTTACTGTATTAACCACTTGCGATATAACTGGGATGATCCTCCATACGTAGGGGCCCGGCCCACCTTGTAGGTGTACCCTGTTTTTTTGTCCCGCCGAACATTTGAGCAATGAAAGAAAGGGCCCCTGGTTGGTTAGGTTTGACATAGGGGATGAACTTTCCTACCCAATTATATAGGGATTATTTCATAAGCCATTTAATAAGGATCCCGGAATTAAACCAACCAGTTTTTTTAATGGAAAGTTACCTAAGGGTTTTTTGTCCCGCCGAAAAATTTGGAGTGGCTGAATTTTGGAAGGAACAACGAGTTGCCTCAACATTGGATCGAGAGATGAGTGGAGCATCTTGAATGATAGGAAGATGCGGAGGCAAACCAACATAAATATGTCGAAGGTAGGTCCTAGGCACATGTTTTTTTTTTCAACCTTTTAAAACATCAATTAAACAACAAATGTCTTCGCGCTTTTTTGTTGGGTTTCACGTTTTTTTTTGTTTGAAAATCGTGACCAGAAGTTACTTAAAATTTCACGATTTCAAACTGAGTAACATACTATACTGACTAGTATTTTTGAGGCAATATCGACAAAGCCAGTGACCTTCTCCTAGTGGTGGACATTTCATTCAGGGCATTGGATTTGCAACAGAAATTTAGACCAAGTGACCTCTTTGAGGACGGTGAGTACTCACAAGAAACACCAACACGCAACTGGGTGGTGTTTTTTTTTTAACCGGAATTAAAAATCCTTAGGCTTCTAGAGGAACCACTAACAAGCTAGGTGGTGGCTTCAAATATTTATGTTCACCCCGAACTTTGGGGAAGATGAACCCATTTTGACTATATTTTTTGTTGTTTTTTGTTCAATGGGGCTGGTTCAACCACCAACGTGGGCAAGGTTTTTTTGGGGTGAATAGAGATGCAAGCAAGATGGAGGTATCTCTGAATGTTCCATCGATGACTTGACTTTTTGTGTTGATTGGAAAGGACGGTATTTTTTCCCTTTTGGAGGGGACTAATCTTTGAAAAGAAGGACACATTTTTTCCGTGCTACTCCAGTTAGTGATATGTCGAAGGGAATATGTTCTCCTTCAGTAGCTCCAACGATCCATGTGTTGTGTCCTTGAAATTCAGCATGAACCGGACACCGGTTCGGGATAATCGTTGGGTCTCTATGTTGTGGGGGGGATTTAATAGCAGGGCAGATGAAGCCTGGAAAACATCTTTTGACTATTACACCCCTGAAGATTAAGGGCTGGAACATGTCCTCATGGAGGTTTGGAAGATCATTTTCCTTTCTTTTCATGGGTGATTTGTAGGTGAACCATGTTAATCTTCCAGGGTGTAGCGTATCTTATTCGGGTGAGATAGAGGTCACATCAGACCAACGCTTAGAAACCGGGCAGTGAATGCGCCCAAAATGACGACTTTTTGTAAGGCTGATGGTTTGCGGTGAGTCTAAATCCGCATATGGTTTCATCTCAATAACGCTCCGAACATGACAAGACCCATATGTGTCGTAGATTTTTGCATTGCTATATTTATGGCTGATACTTCATATAGTTACTACACTCAACCTCAGTATACAAAGTTGCAAACATTAGACATGAAGTTGGTCAGTGGTGTTTTCATCCTTTTTTCACCCTGCTCATTCTTCAGGATGGCAATTTGGATTCCCGTCACTTGGCTTCGCGATGAACAAAAAAGTGCAACTAGTTGTGGGTAAGATCACAATCCCAGAAGTAAGATCCAATTCAAACACATCATCCACTCAAAAGTTCGCTTTGTTTCATTTTTTGACAAGTTGGACATATGATGTTTCCATTTTGGGGAATGGATTCAGCCGTTGTTTTAAAACTACACTTTGGAGCACTTGAAAGCAAAGAAGTCTTAAGATCTTAAGGTACTCCGAGTATGACAATGACCGCTGTTTTGAGGATCGGTTTCTGGTGAAATTGATTTGTTGTATAGGGATTTAGGGATATTTGTAAATGAACATAGGGTTGGATCCTAAATTGATGGAATAGTGGTTGTGTATAGTAGTCTACTAGGGTTATCTTTTTTTCCTCAGAAGGAGGTGAAACCAATTGACAAATGTTTTCTTGTTTACGTTTTAGGGGAGTTTGAGTCCTGCTTCTATTTTACGGAAATTGTGTGATTTGTTCATGTTTGAAAAGAGTGGGGCAAACGCCAAAAAACAAAAGTTGGAGGTAAATATGAAAGCTTTTGAAAATGCGTGAAAGACGGGTTTCCATCATGATTGGGGGCACACAAAGAAACCGGACCTTCTGGTGAAGATAACCATGGTGATCTCAATTCCGGTGATTCCAGCTATTACCACTTTGATACCGTATAAGAAACCATTATGATACCATACATTGCGTGGACCTGGCAATTTTTCAAGACGGACCTTTTCAGGCAGTTTCACTGCCAGCATCTCTCATTTTGGTCGATCTTCTGCCTGGCAAAAGATTTCTCAGTAGCTTGGGCAAAAGTGAAGGATTTCAAGGTGAAAGTGATGTTCATTGATTGAAAGTGAAGGAGGTGACTGAGATTCATCCTTATGTATAGATGTACTTACATAATGTGTGTTTTTTTAAAGTTTACACGTTATAAATATGTTTATTTTGGTTTGTGTTTACATATATACATATATTGTCATTGATATCATTTTTCACACTACATAAGCAGGGAAGGTGTATCTAGTTTAGGCATGTCAAACCTACAACTTCTGACTCAAAGCTAGGGTACAGGTCCCAGGTGTGTGCTGTTTGCCCTTCCCTCGCATTTACTAACGGACTTGTTGACCTCCCAGTTTTCCGTAGTGATGTGAGATGATGACGTTGAAGTTTCCGTTTTTTTTTTGTGGTGAACGTGACCTTTTGTCACTACCGGAAGTGATACACTTTTTCTGGTGAGATGGAGCTTGGTATGCGAAACCCCCAGTAACATAGTAACATTGGCAAGGCTTGGTAAGGATCCCCCGACTGAAAATCCAAAACTTCCTGGTAAATACTATTGCTGGTAAGGGAAACTCATCCCAAGATGAAACCATGTCACAAAGAACCCGCCTTTGCACAGGAGATATGAAGGAGATGATGAGATTTCTAGGAAGCATCAAACAATCTTTGATCAACACCACGGAAAATGAATGGCTGGAACCTAAGAATCACCCAATTGGTAAAGGAGAATCATCTTCCAAACCTCCATTTATTGTGGTTTCATGTTAATTTTCCGGGATGAAACCATTCCTCAGAAATCATTGCTCAGACTAACGTCTTCTTGCGACACTGATTTAAATGATTTGCAAGGGTCGTTTTTCAGCCAAGAAAATCATGGTAAGTGACCAATTTGTTTCCTTATATCATTTGAGTGAATGACAGTGATGAAGGAAACCATTCCAACACGGTTTCATCTCAGGTTGCAAGATCCTAAACTTATCCGGATATGATTTTTTAGTAACCCAAACATGCCTGATTTTTAGTTATGACTTTACTACTAATGTTGATTCCTTAGGAGCCATGGGACGATTTGTATATTTACCTACGTTTGGTTGATGTTTACGATACATGTACTTGATATGCCATACATGTTCGGTCCTATGGGAATTCGGAAAAAAACAAGTTCACCCTTCCTGAGAACTAACAGTCATCTCCATCCTAAAGGTACTTTCGAGTCGATGATTTTCCCTTTTGTCAAGGTGGGATCTGTTAGTTCCCCACAGGTGGTCCAGAATGGTTGAGTGAGTGACTCATCGCCGAATCGAATCTCAGGATCTTGGAAGAGATGCCTACATCCATGGTGATGCCAAACACCTTTAGTACCTCGATCCAGTATTCAGATGAACATGGGCTACCCCTGGAAGAGGACAATGTGTGTTTGAATATTGAATTATTTTGAATATTGAATTCTTCAGATTTCGGTGGTGTACCTCGTACTGAGATGGGAATTTCATATGTGTTTTTTTCCGAAGACCTATATAATTTGTTTACACATTTTTTCCCAAGATTTGAGATGTGCCAGAAAGACTTTTACTGTCAAGGAAATTTGCACAGGTGAGTTTTATTGGTTGCATCATGAATCATGACTTGACTTTTACATAGCTAACTCAACCATTAGTGATTCTCCACTTTTTTTGCACAGCATGAACAATCATATATGTATATATATATATATATTATATGTATGATATTTATATATACGTACATTTAACATACATATTAGAATATATGAAATTATTATGTATGCATGTTTATTTATGTTTTCTATTGGACCCTACTATTCGCCAAAACCAGTTCCTGCAGATTAGTGGACTCTCGGGTAGTTTTTTGTTCCCGTGCGATTTCCTGCTGGTAACTTACGTTGAATCTTCCCATAAGTTTGAAAGATATTTGGACATTTGAAGATTTTTGTTCTAAAGCGCCAAATGGATCCAAATGGGTGTTTCCTAAAATAGTGGTACCCCCAAATCATCCATTTTAATAGGGTTCTCCATTATAAACCATCCATTTTGGGGTACCCCTATTTTTGGAAGCACCCAAATGGTTGAATTACTTCGAAGATGTGGTGCGCCACCTCAGATATATATATATATATATATTTGTGATGATCATTCTTTCCTTTAAGCATCTCATTGAAGATAGGAAGATTGGGATTTCATCATCTCCTGTGATTTCTCGCAAATCTCTCGCAAATGAGTGCTTTGGTCAAGGGAGAAGCAGGAAAGACCCTAAATGGGTTTGGAACAAGCAGAAAAAGTGTATTGGATCGACGTTCAGGTTGTGAATATTGAATATTTTAGGTCCTGAACATTATTTTTCCCTGATAGAGAAGCCATTTCTTTTGAAACCCTACAACTTGTGTAGTAATGATCACCAACCTTGATATCTTACATTTACATCATTCCTCTTCATGTCGTTTGTAGTCATGTTTTCCACCCGTGCCCCCTGAACGAGAAAAGCGTGTGAGGTTTTACTGCTGCCATCACATCCTGCAGAAGCTCGATCAAAGCAGTGGGATGTGATTCAAGAGATCGTTCATTTGGAAAATGTTTGTTGTTTTCTAGGATGTTTGTTGTTTGATGTTTCATGTTTGTTGTGTTCCTTGTTGTTGTTGTTGTTGTTGTTGTTGTTGTTGTTGTTGTTGTTGTTGTTGTTGTTGTTGTTGTTTTAGTGGTTGTTTTTGTGGATGTGATTGTGGTTGTGGATGTGATTGTGGTTGTGGTTGTGGTTGTGGTTGTGGTTGTGATTGTTGTTGTTGTTGTTGTTGTTGTTGTTGTTGTTGTTGTTGCTGTTGTTGCTGTTGTTGCTGTTGTTGTTGTTGTTGCTGTTGTTGTTGTTGTTGTCGTTGTCGTTGTCGTTGTCGTTGTCGTTGTCGTTGTCGTTGTCGTTGTCGTTGTCGTTGTCGTTGTGGTTGTTGTTGTTGTGGTTGTTGTTGTTGTTGTTGTTGTTGTTGTTGTTGTTGTTGGTGGTGGTGGTGGTGGTGGTGGTGGTGGTAGTGGTGGTTGCGGCGTTCAGCACATTTGAATATCGACGCTCCACCCTGTGAACCTTTCGAAAGAATGAAGCCGTCGCTTTTCGGCTTCATTTGCATAGATTGGAATGCTCCACTTCCCAGCAAGAGTGACCACCAGAACCATTACATTTTTTTGAAACTGGATCCCTATTAATCTTCAGTTTCCAGTGTTACTGGGAGGGGAAGCATCCTCAATGTATAGACTGTATAATTCTTCTGTTCCTTTTCGGGTTACTATGTAAGAAGCGTCGGATCTCGTACGGCTTCACAACCGGGAACCGGGAAGCAGCCGTTGAGGAAAGAGCGGACACTGGCAAGTGGCCTTGTCGTTCTTTGAGGCCATGACAGTAGCTTGGTGAAACAATCTCCTTAGGGCCACTGATGTGGGGACTGTGGGTTTTGATGTGGGACATGCAAATCGTAGGTTGGACCATTGCTTATGATTTTTTTATTTTTTGTGTACTGGATGGTATCATTTCTTTTGGGTTTTAGGATTTGAAATTAGAAGTCCGGATGCGTTTGCATGCTGGTTCTACTTTTTTCACTGTGAGTGAACATGTTTTTGATGATCAACACCGAACTTTTACACATGACATGTCTATCCCTGCAAGTGAGTGGCTGGTCAAAATAGCCACTTTGTAGTGATTTAACCTTTGTTTTACACTTTCTTCTTGTTTTAACACTATTTTTTTTTGTTGCTATGTGTTTTTTCAATGGGAGGTTTTTCCATGGGAACCAAAGAGGTGCACATAGGGCCTCCAAGTTTCACCCCACAGTGACTTGATGAGGGAGATGCCTGCAGTCAACAATAGCAATGACAAGAAATAATACATTTGCAATGTGAATTTTTGAATGTCCATGTGTTAAGTAGTGCCCTGTCATTTTTGTTTTTAACAAACTATGATATGTGTTTAGTATCCCATTTGTCTCATATGTTTTTTCCTGGTGTTTTTGTGCGGTGGATTGGTTTGAACCGGAAGGCCACGGGTTATGCTGGTTATGGGTATCATTCCTTTCATACATTTCCAGGTCCAAAAGATTCGGCGGAACGATTTCAGTGACTCGGGCGGTTTCTTACGAAACGACCTTGAAACGCACGTTACTAGTTGTTGTTGGGGGGAAGACTAAGATCTAATACCAAATCTGATGCTCAAGAAGTTTGTTACAGAAGACTGCGTGGTGGCAACTCAAATATTTTTTTCATTTTCAACCCGAACTTTGGGGAAGATGAACCCATTTTGACTAATATTTTTCAGATGGGTTGAAACCACCAACTAGAAGAGTACTTGAAAACAACGGGATTCAACATGAAGTCATGGGTGATGTGAAAGGCAGGCTATAGGTTTCAACAGGCCGAAAACTCTGCCATCTTAAACGAAACGAAAACGAGTTTTCGTGGGGCATGCCTTTTGCTAGTAGTTTTGGTGTCTATTTGAGTTTTGGTGGAGCAAATGACGAGTTTTGATTTCTTTGCTTTTTTAATTCCAACACATCTATAGTAATTTGATCATATTAAGTATTGAGGATAGTATGGTACAATCACCGATACAACTTAATCCAAACAAGCATTTTATTAAGTGTTCATATGAGCAGCGCTGACCAAAGTCGCTATTACTCACCAGATCTGCAAAAGTCCTGGAAAGCCAGTGATCGAAATACTTGTTGGATTCAATTGTACCGGTTGGTGAATAAGAACCCCTATCACCTGCTATAACCCTTATATACATAAGTCGGTAGCATCGCCCTCTTTCAAAACTAAACAGCCAGGGTTTGATCAATGCCGAGTCATTTCATATAATCGACAAGATTGAACTGGAACATTTCAAGACTAGCAGAGTATGAAAAACGTGCCTGAAATAGGAATACCAATAAACCAATCAATACTTCATTATAGACGGGATACTTCACCCAAGAATCAACATAGAACCTGAAACTGATCCTTTTGAAAAGGAAAGTAATCTTCCATCCACTTCCATTTTGGGGGTTCCCTTAGTTTTCGGGGGGTGTAAAGGTTTATTTCGTTGCTCATACTGTTGATGGAAGAAGTCCTCCACCATCTGGTGTGTAAAAACTCCTGTATATAATGGGATAAACTAATTATGAACTGGTTAGCCGGATTTCTTCCATCAACAGTATGAATTGATCCACTTGGGTAAATCTCAGGTTTTAATGCTGCCATTGCTGCTGCAGCACATGGTGCTCACTGGCCACTGGCGATGCATTTTTTGGAGATGATGCCTATGGCACAGGTGAAACCCAATGTGACTGGGTTCAGATTACACCCTAGAAGATTAACATGTAACCTGAGAATACACCCCTGGAAAAGGAAAATCATCTTCCAAACCATCATTTTCAGGTTCTATGTTAATCTTTGGGGATGTAAGATGTTTGAAACTGTCCAGTCTTATTGATGAAATCTTCATTAATGACATGTTGTCCAGGATTTTTTCCAGGATGGATTACTATTAATCCTTACCGAAGACGGTCGGGTTTAGGATCGATGTTTCGGTGTGGGGGGATTTGACATCAACGAGTATCATTTTAAAGAGATAAAAAGTCAACAAATTCACGACTCGAATGAAAAAAGCGACCTTGCCAAATGAAATGAAGTTGATGTTTTTTCAGTTCCTTATGTCAGAAGTACTGTTGATGGTTCAGTAATCCCAAACAACCACCTGGGATGTATCTAAAACCTTCCTAAATCATGGGATAAGCATAAACTACCATATCAACTGGTTAGCCGGATTTCTGAACCATCAACAGTATGACACAACTGGGTGGTGGTTTCAAATATTTCTTTATTTTCACCCCGATCCTTGGGGTTTCATGATCCAATTTGACTTGCGTATATTTTTCACATGGGTCGGGTTGAAACCACCAACTAGCAAACTCGTGACGTCTTAAGATTTTTGAGGGATTCCAGATGCGCAGTGTTGCGGAGGCTAGACATGAATAGATCCCAAAGATATGACGCCAGCTAGTTGTTTTTTGTTTGCTTCCAAAAAAACATCATTTGGCCCGTGGAACATTTGTTCATTCATCCGGCCTTTCATCAGACGAGCATCACGGTTCAGAATCAGAAAGGGTACTGAGAATCGTCGACAGAAATTGCAAAAAAAAAACGCGAAAAAACGCAACAAATGACAAATATCCCCCAAAATGGCTGGGTGAAACCCGCAGGGTTTGCCCAGTTTTCATGTTTTTTTTCACCTAAGTTCAAGTCGTGACATGTCCGACCAAGGTGATTAGCTTCAATAGCACCATCAGTTCTTGCGACAAAGGCCATGCATGGCAGCAAGCAATATGGCTTTTTAGAAGGTTTCAAGAAGCACAAGTTCGCCCAGATGACATTAGTTTCTGTGGCTTTGTTGGGTGTTGGGAAGGATATGTGATACATGTTTTCTTACTTTTATAGATGTTGATTGAAAGTGATGATACCCACTATATACAAATTCCATCCCAGAAATACCAGAAATGACGTATGTTACTGAAGGAAATTTGGGGCCCCAACTTGTGGAACGCACAATATTGGGGCCTCACCAATGTCCAGTGCTTCCGTTATGATTTGGGAAACCCCATGAACTGCTCCCCAATGGAGCTCTGACCAAAACCCCTTGGTCATGTTCTTTATGTTGAGGATTTTACTGCGGAACTGAACCAACCAGGATGACTCATGGTTCATGTCTACGGTGTGCAGTCCGTTGGTTGCCGTTCTTCGAAGCTGAGGTTTTAACTCGACCATCAGTGCTGTTGAAAAAGCAGGAGCCTGGGAGTATGCTCTCCACTTCTTTCATGAGATGTTTGCAGCAGAACTTCAGCAGGATGTGTCTTTGTTTAATTTTTGTTGTTGTTTTAAAATCTGTGTTGCTGGAAAACATGTTGTTTTAACAGCAGCATCCCAAGTTTTGTGCCGTTGGAAAAGTTATCAAAGGACTTTGGCAATGCTTCTGTAAGATCAATGGGGATCGGTGACACATCGCATAGGAAAGCTATATATGAATAATATGGTTGCGGAATCTTGAACTGACTGCTAGATGACTAGGTGGTGGTTTCGAATATATATTTTTTTTTCACCCGTACTTGGGGAAATGATCAAATTTGACTGATATCTTTCAAATGGGTTGAAACTAGCAACTAGATGCGATTGAACACAGAAAGCGACATGTCCTATGTCCGTAACTGATGGGTTGGGTCCCATCTTCCCGTGACTTGGGCTTTTGGAGGGGGAAACGGAGAGCCGGGTGGATCCGATCCTACAATCTCAAAATCATGAGGGAACGTAACAAGTTGAAGGGATTACATACCCCTGAAGTTTAACATGGTTCACCGGAAAAGAAGTCCCTGGAAAAGGTGATCCCGAACTTGGAAACCATCATTTTTGAAGTTCTATGTTAAACTTCAGGGGTGTAAACAGCAAAACCTCAGGAACTCACCTTCCGACTTGACTTGTCACTGTTCTGTTCCAAGGTCATCAGTTACAACTCCACCATGAGTGCCATGGAGAAGGGTGGCCAATGGCAACGAAGTTTGTACTTTTTTGATACCATGGCAGCTGTAAAACTACAACGCGATGTCATCAGCTACAGTGTCGCTTGGCCATGACGTTTATGTTGCTTTTGGTTCGCCAATCAAAAAACAAAATAATTTGTGGGTATGCGTTTTTTTCTAGAGAACTTTGCCTAGAGTCAAAGGTAGATGGTTGACAATTTACTGATTAAATTTCAATATAATTACACTCCCTGAAAGCAACATAGCCCTTGAAAATGGATAGTTGGAAGATGAATTTTTGGGGTGGCCTAATTTCAGAAGTTATGTCAGTTTCAGGGAGTATATTGTCTTGCTCCAATTCATTTTTCCTACTTTCCTGAATCTCAAAGATTATTGGCCGATGGATGTATCACTTCTTATGCGTCAGATCATGTGTGGCCGCAAATGGATTGGGTACTTTCCATCTGGATAGGTACTATCAATCCATGACAACACTCAGAAAAAACATACGGTACAAATCCCTTTCAAGTGTGTGGTGTGCCAAAAACTGCTCGACTATAGGTAGCCATCAGTTCCTTTGAGAAGGGACAGCAGTGGCAATTGTCCCTGGTCCTTTTTGAGAGAATGATTCTTCAAAGCCTTTCTCCAGATGTCGTTTGCTTGAACGCTGTACCTCCGGTTGCATCAACGCTTAAAAAAGATGATGTACAGTACCATGATTTTACAATATACATATATATATACATACATATATATATATATATGGAGATTTTGTGTATGCCCATTTGATTTTTCAGGGCATGTTCTTCTAGTTATAGTTTAATTGGTGCGTGTCTTGACGCGCAACTTTTGAAGAAACCGATGAATGTCCCGAACCCATGGACGACCCTGAGACAGGACTATGGCAACCAAATGGTTCATGACATGATCAGACATGTCATCAACCCAGGATGTCAAAGCCACATGGGTCCACAGTTGGATGAACATGAATGATCATGAAGGATAGAATGGGTAGAATCAACATGTGTGATGTCAACGTTCTAGTATTCAACCATGTTGTTTTCAAACCTGGTGCGACTCTCTGGTCCTATGAAACATCGGTGCCTTAGGAATGGGGTTGATTTTACCACCAGCTATCATTCGAATCAATTTCTCCTACATGGTGAGGATAGGCTTCCTGAAATTCTGATCCTCGACTTCGGGGGGAAGTTTCCCGAAATGAGTAGGCTGAGTACTTTTTGAGAAAAAACATCACCAAAAACTAACATGGATATATATACTGTATATATTTTTATATATCCAACATTATGGTTTGGAAAAAAGGTAACTCCCATTCAAACAATGGCAATTTTTCGTATCTATGTTGGATTTCTAGGGTGTACCCTCTCTGAAACGAAAACCGCGAGTTGCAGCCCCTGAAAAATGGTGTTTTGTGGAAGCTGGAAGCTCAATGTCCTACGCTTAGGTAATGTATGCTTGTCAATCTGGTGGCCAATGGCAGCAAGCCTTACACTTTTTTGAAGCCATGAGATTCTCGTTGAAAAAGTTGGCCGACCCAAAACTCACTACACCCTGGAAGATTAACGGCTGGAACCTACCAATCCCCCATTTAGAAAGGAAAATGATCTTCCAAACCTCCATGATTATTTTCCATGTTAATCTTCAGGGGTGTAACTTTCATGCCCTCGACCCCAAAGTCCAGAAATCGAAAACTATACTTGATTCTCAGAATAGATAGTCTATTCTGAGAAAAAAATAATTTAACATCAGATTATTTGATTTCTATCACGGGCGCGACACCACATTGCCGATGATACATAGGTACACGATAGGTTTGCGTTTTGCTTGTTAATGTGTTATGAAATGTCATGGCTTGTGATGGCAATGTACCCATAGGATCCATATATGGTTTATTCACCTACATGTTCACTGACATGTTGTCCTGGACGTGGCCCGTATAAACTCCACCATGATAGCCACTGTTTTCAGAGCAATAGAACAGTTCTGTTCTGGAGATTAACAAGTTACTTTGTTTTTTTGAAAGTACCATGTTTTGGAATCTTGTGTTTGAAATTGTTTGCTGGACATTCCCATCATTGGTGCAGTGTTTTTTGTGTTTTGCTTGAATGTTTGCACATGACATGTTCATCTAATATTGCGTTCTGAAGTTGAATGTCAAAACCTTGGTCATGAGTTTTTTTAGGTAAATAAACACCCATGTTACATGTTAGTCATGTTAGATTCTAACACTAGCCATGAATTCAAGTGTTTTGTTTTAATGAACCAACCAAGTTGTTGATGTTTCACGTCAAGATGGGTGGGGTTGTTTAATGGTCCTCTTGTTCATCTTTTTCAAGTTGTTTCACCTTGCAATTTGACCTTAAGGATTGGCAATTCTTCAACCCGACACAGTGAGTGCCTTGGAGAGTTGAAATGGTTAAGGGCAAAGGGGGGGAAAGAAAGCACAAAGCCACGTTGGATTTTTGGATCTTTGACAAGTTGTGTGTTTGGATTTGGGATCAAATGTGCAACCCCTGATTTGTTGTTTCTTGTCTCATAAAAAAAAAGGTGAAAATGGTGTTTGTTCTCAATCAGGCCTGGATTAAGGGGATGATGGTGGTTCATAAATCCCTTACTTAAAGGCCAGCTTTGGGCCCTCAGGGGCTGGGGCTGGCATTTTGATCTCAGGTTTCATCGCTGGCATCGGTGCCTGTAGCAAGAGGAGCCGATGGCTAGAAGCTCTGCATCTCCTGTGGTTGATGGAACATCATGCCTTGCAGCCCAATGCTGTATGTCACACGGTTTTTTGCATTTTAAAGAACATAGGGGGGGGGGAAGTGGATGAGAACATGTTTGGCAACAAAATTAAGTGCCGGCAGAAGAAAGGAGTCAGAAAGTAAGAAAGAGTAAAATTGGCCAACATTGACATTCATTCGGTCTAGGCAATATATGGCAGCCTTTCCCACCGAGTAGGAAGTCACCCCAAAAAGCTAGTGGTCATAGAATTCAGGGAATCCGGGGGGGCCCCCGTAAGTGGATAGTAACCAGGGTTACAACCTCTATAAGTGGGTTATATGTCCCCTAAGTAGGGTTATAAACATATATATAACCAGTTACTAAGTATCCTGAACCTCTAAGTATGCTACATAAATTGCCCAGATTCTATGCAGTAGATGTTGGCCCACACTGCTATTGCTACTGGATGACGCTGGAGGACTCCCAAATAAGAATCGAGGAACAGTTTCACATCCATTGGGGTCCTAGGTGGTGGTTTCAAATATTTGTTGTTTTTATCCCTACTCGGGGGAAGATGATCCGATTTGACGAACATATTTTACAAAGGGGTTGGTTCAATCACCAACTAGATGATCATCACTTCACTTCAGATATGGTAGGAGACATCTCTGAATTAAAACAAGACACCTCCTTCAATTCTTTCAAATCAAACTGCTTAAAGACTCAACTTACATCACTTGTTTACACTGATGCTTCAGATTGGTTTTCTGTGTTTTTTGTTCTTGTTTAGTCACCTTCGGTCAACTAATCGTTTGACTTTGGGGCCCGGTGGTTTGGATATTTGGAATCCTCTCATGAAATGGATCGGGATACTTAGGGCTATACCCGAATCCGAATACCCAAGCCACCCGGGCCCCGTTCACCAGCAACAAGCCAAACCATTCGTAAACTTCGGGTGAGCGCCACCGTGGTGAGTCCGTAGATGGCGAAACGCCATTCCCAAGTTCGGTGACGACGTAGGATCCGGGGCGATGATAAAACCAAGACGAATGGGAGTTGTTAACCGCTAGCGATCCTCTAATAAAAAAGCACCTGAAAATGCATGCTTGGAATACGAGTTACGTTTCCTTTTGGGGCGTTTCCCGGTCTATGTTCAGGGCGTTAAAACTTGCTGTTAGTTTCTTTCAGGGAGGGTGAAAAAACATTTCCACCAGGTGGTATAGATTGAACTTCCAACATCATCATGTCAACTCTTCAGGTTTTTCCACTGCCATTGGTGCCTGTGGCAAGAGCAGCCGATGGCCAGAAGCTGCGCATCTCCTGTGGTTGATGGAACATCACTATGCCTTGCAGCCCAATGCAGTATGTCACCTGGAGTTGGAAAAACACGGTAATATGTTCACTATGCCTACAGGTATGTATATGCATGTTTCCGAAAATAGTGGGTTTTCCCCCCAAATCATCCATTTTAATAGGGTTTTCCATCATAAACCNCCCACTATATATATATATGAATATATATATATATATGAATATTTATAGATATATATATATATATATGAATATATATATATAAATTTTATTTATATACATATATATATATACATATATCCAGTGGGAGAACACTTGCCACCTGCGAAGGTGCATGAAGAACTTTGGGATACATTTGTTTTGGGCAGAACTGACAAAAAGGAAATGCTTTGTAGCAGGAAATGCGGAGGCAAGATCACAACAGGGAAGGGTGGATGGTTTCTGAATAGCTTGCATTGAAAGGTTTTTTTAAAACTTCAGAAAAAAAACAACAACAGCACAAAATAAACACAATCCAGGGTTCAAAAAACTAGTTTCAGTACCTGCCAGGCAACAACTATATATATATATATTTACAATTGGAACTTCTACATCGAGCCAAGCGTTTAAGTGATTCCAATCTGAATTGGAGATATCCTCCACTGAAAAAGGAAACTGTTTCGTTTGCAAAGCATCCAGGCTTTCAGGGGCGTTTGCTGTTAGTTTCCGGGAGGGTAATGTTTGAAAGGAATCATGACGTATTTTCACCCTAAAACTGTTTTGAATTTCAAAAAAATCACCCCCTGCAGTTGGGAAAGCGATTGGTTTGGGTCACAATTTCATGGCAGTTTTTTTTTTTTCTGAGGGTTTTTGGNGAGGGTTTTTTGGGATACACTTGAAGATCTGGAAGCACATGGCAGTTTTGTTTTTGCTACACTAAACTATACATATTTGTTTAATGTCATTGTACCTTGTATCAATAGAATGTATGGATAAATTCCAGCAGTGGTTGACAGGGCGAATATCCAAACTTCCATTAGCAAATGTTTGTTGTATGATTTGTCAGATCAATCACTCCGAACAGGTTATCTCAATGACTCTCAAACATGCTGGATACGTGTCTTCATGTCTTCATGTTGTTTGGGTTGAAAACCGGGATCCAAAATGATTCAAGCTCCGTGTTGCGGGACGGTTGGATATATGTCTTTGAAACAAAAATAATGTGTTTTTTTTGTGTGTGTGTGTTTTGTTTTTAGAGGGATCTATATTTTTTTCAATAGTATATACACGCCATTAGTAGGGAATTGCCGTGTTTTTTCATGTTTTCCGAAAAAGAAAAAACACATCACACCGCAATTCCAACTGCCATGGCCGGAAAACCCAAACAAACCGAGGTATTAATGCCACAATGAGTTCATTGGAAAAAGGTGGTCAATGGCAACAGGCTGGTAATTTGGATGTGGATGGTAGGGGATGCTTGGAAGATGAACATTCCATTTGAACTGGTCCTTTTTTTTGTGGGGGTACATGTTAGTTTTCGGTGCTGTATCTTTACCGGTCCTTCTGGATCTTTTAGATCTGCAAAGGCACTTGGATTGTTTTCTTCGAGAAAATGGTATCCGACATTAATCAGCTTCAATACCATGATCAGCGCCCTTGAGATGCTTGGCTTGTGAAGTTTGTTTTTTTTTGGGGGGGGGGAGGGAACTAAACAATGGTGATGGATCTGCTCCCTTTTTAAAACGTCCCTGAAAATGGTGGCCAGTTCACCCCAAAGGAAATGCCAGTTGTCTTCGTTCAGCATCAATTTTCAGGGGCTTTTAGCTGTTAGTTTCAATGATGGTTTGATGCACCCATTTTTTTTTCGTGAGACTCTAGTGGGACTTGGCTATGCAAGGGGGTAGCCTGGAAGAATCCAACATTATTTTGTTCGTGAAAGTGTTAGAGATGAAGACCTTTCAGATAGGATTGTGAGCTAGGAAGAGGGTTGGATTCTGAGGGATATGTATCGTACTGATGTAATTATCTACATTTATGTTATGCTTTTGAACGGGAGTATTCATATATATCATATATCTTGATTTTGCCTAGGGAGTATATATGTATGTATATGATATGTTTATCTATTTACATACATGTTATATACATATACATCTCATGTTGTCCAATAAATTGATGATAAATCACGACCTAAAGATCCCCCGAATCTTGAGATTCAGGGTTCAAAGCATTTTATTTAAGAACAAATTCCAACACAACAGGACGGTTTCATCTGAATTAGCGTAGCTTAAAAGCAGTTTCCCTCAGTTTTTGTTATCATGCCTGAATATGTAAGCCATGTCCATACTATGTGTGTGTGTTTTGTAGTAGTTTCATCAAAGAAAAACTGGGTGGTGGTTTCATTTTTTAAAAATGTTCATCCCTACCTGGGGAAGATTCCCATTTTGACGAATATGTTTCAAATGGGTTGAAACCACCAACTAGGAAAGCATGACAGAATCACAGAAAAACTGACCTCATCATCATGCCCCTGGTAGCTGGTAAGGAAAGGGGATCGATGGCAAGAGGGCTTGCTACTCTTTCAGAAGCTGTCGTCCGAGAAGTTGTTTCAACCCGACATCATCAGTTTTAATGCTGCCTCCTGGATTTTCCAACTAACCGGGGGTGCGGAGCTTTGGATGTTCGTGCTAGGTGGTGGTTTCATTTTTTTTCATTTTCACCCCGATCCTTGGGGACATGATCCAATTTGACTAATATGTTTCAAAGGGGTTGAAACCACAACCTAGCCTGATATTTTTTCTGATATGCATGATTTTGTCAGCTGATGGTTTGCCATTAGTCTTCCAAACAGCTTGTGAGGGGTCGTTTAAACACCCCCTCACAAGGTATTTGAAGGATTTTGGAAGACTAGGGCGGGTAATTTACTTGTTCAATAGTTACGCTCCCCTAAAAACTATTTGAAAAATGGTTGGTTTCGATCAGAGTACTTTCATTGTTGGTCTGTTTCACAGCCCTATTTTCAGGGGCCAGCAGCTAATTTCAGGGAGTGTACACTTGATGTTTATTTTTGGCAAAGAGATGTTCCATCACTTGATTAAACATAGTTTGGAATACAGTAGCCATTGTAGCCATTGTAGCTGTATACTGATTACCCTCCCTGAAACTAACAGTTTGCACCTGAAAATGGATGGTTGGAATACGATCGTTTCAGGGGCCAACTGTTAGTTTGAGGGAGGGTATACTACCATTTGAAACTACAGTGAAGATTCAATTGAAAAAAAAAAGTCTTTTGGTGCTCTTAGAAGCCGGACCAGCACGTGTTCCCTAGATATTTCCATCGTGTTGCCTCATATTATCCGTACTTCAGTGTATGTTGTTGGTACATGACAAAATAAATTTGTATATAATACATATAGTACATATATACGCTGTTGTATCTGAATATATTATTTAAATGTATCTTTACTGTAGTTGTTTTTTAACGATTTATTTCAACTGATGGCTTAATGGTGCTTAAGGTTGAGATCTATGGGTGATTCCTGGTAGCTCCCTTCAAACCAACCTTACCTATACCAATGAACTACACCGCAGTGCATATTTTTTTAAGCCCCAAAATACCCAGGCAATTTTTCGGGTTGCAAAAAACACACCCTTTACTACCATAGGTGACTTTTTGGGTGTTTTTTTTGCCACTCAAAAAAAAAAGTTAAGGCCATCAGTTGTTGCGAGAAGGGATATCAATGGAGTCAAGTTATGGAAATCCTGAAGCAAATGAAAGAGGCCAATATCCAAAATGAAACCGGTGCAACATGGGTCAGTGAAGATGGTTGATGGTTGATGGTGATGGTTTGAGGTTGAATTACTAGGTCTCTAAGTGTTTTAACTTGCATCAAAACTTGGTAATTATATGTTTTTTTTTGTAGGGAATCCCCCTGATGAGTTTCGTTTGTGGGTGATGTTTGCTAAACTTTTAGCATTTGAGGCTTACAAAAAGATAAACTGTTCGTTACTAAAGGAAAAAAACAACATTCGCTTGTCACCGGTGTTTGGATAAAGGATTACACCACTTGCAAAAGTAGATGGCACCATGAAAGGTGTTTTGCCTTCGATTGTTGGTCTTGCTTATGCGACATTACATGTACTAGCTGGTGGTTTCAAATCTTTTTTCATTTTCACCCCTAGAAAGGGGACATGATCTACTTTGAACGAATAATTTTGAAAGGGGTTGAAACCACCAACTATAGGAGAGTAGAACGGCATTGATATGGATGTTTGGCATCCAACATCCCAAGAAATGTTGTGTTTTTTGTTGGCCGACTTGGTATGGATGAGAGTCTGCCGTCTTCATGTTTCGTTGCAAAAACCGATGATTCCCCGTTCCTAACACGGAACCTTAAAAGAATGGAGCCGTTTGAAAAGGGAAGATAAATGTTCCCAACCCTATGGTGAATGTGATGGTTGGAATAAACAGCAATCAAACAAGCGGTAGCTCTAATTAGTTATATATAGTTGAAATTGAATTTCATGCAATTTGCAGATATTAAGTAGAAGGTTGTCTCTATACTCAAACAGTGTTTCATTTTTTGCTTGTATTTTTGGAACTACCAGACATTTTGTGAAACAAAACTCACCCTTCGAGAACATACGGAGATAAATATCTTCTTCATTCTTGATGAAAGTGTTTTAATCTACATCCCACAAGCTTAACAAAGCCCCTGATTTTTGGTTGCCATCCCAAACAAGAAGTAAATTTTGATCGCATCATTTTTCAAGGGCGAACTTAAACTTCGGGGGTGTAGAAACTACATACTGTTATTGGAAGAACTCCTGCACCACTTGGATGTATAAAACCTCGTAGGTATAATGGTATAAACTATCAACCTTAACTGGTGAACAGGATTTCTGTACCATCCACAGTATTTTACCTCAATTTCCTGGATTATTTGAAGAACTCAAGAAATGTTGGCACCGTTCCAACTGCTTCATCTCTGCGCAAGGCACGTGTAGATGCGGATGTCGTTAGCTATAGTGCTGCAATTAGTACCTATGAGATGCTGGGATATGATCTTTCTGGTTCCGTTAATAGGTGGTAGGTTATATATATATATATAATCACCCCATTGGCAGTATATACCACTTATATATACCACTTATAGTCCTTGCCAATTGGGCGATTATATGCTACCTACCACCTATTGATATGAGATATGAGGATTTGATGGATGTTTGTTGAATCAGGAACTGGGAGATACAAGGTATCGAGCCCATGAAAGTTATATGCACTGCCTGTGGTGGGCGAAAAGAGGGTGATGTATTGTACAGTATACATGGATGTTTCCGAAAATAGGGGTATCCCCGAATCATCAATTTTAATAGGGTTTTCCATTATAAACCATCCATTTTGGGGTACCCCTATTTTTGGAAACACCCATTTATGAATGTAAAGATGTAAATTGTTAAAGATCACTCTTAGGGTGTTTGTTGAAACATTTCTTTTGCTTTCGATGTCTTTCAAATTGGATGCGGTTGGCGGTACCCAGAAAGTGCCGGACCTGCTCCTTCCTCCATCTAGTTCCATTCAAATTAACCGAAGTATCTAAAAAGGCGAGATTCAGATAGCTGATACATCAGATCTACTTGTTCTGTGGTGAAGGTGGGCCAAGCGTGGGTTTAGATGCACCTCACCACCTTTGTAAATATCCGAAGCCAGAACATTTAAGAATGTAGTACTTTGTATTGTATTTAGATGTACTTTCATTACTTTCATTATAAGATGATCATGAATGATCCTTAATGACCCGTTATTAAAGCCCAGGTGATTCAAAGTGACCTTTTCATCCCCTAGTTGGAGGTCACTTAACCCCTTGAAAGGGTCACGTTTTCACCTTCCCAAAAAGGTCACGGCAAGAATCACCAGGGCCTCATATTTTTCTGAGAAAAAAAAACAGGTGCTCTGAACAGCTAAGACCTGAAACAGGTGGTGCAAGGTCAAAATGTAGCGATCAATCTTGTGGTGAAAGGTATGGTTGATCTAGGTGGTGGTTTCAAAGATCTTTGATTTTAACCCTTACTTGGCAAAATGATCCAATTTTGATGAGCATATGTTTTTCAAATGGGTTGGTTCAACCACCAAACAGAAAGGATGTCAAGCAAACTGACATGGCACTACTTTGGGTACCAAAGATGTCGCCTTTTCAAGTGGTTTGGTTCAACCACCACCTAGTGATATGAACCTTGCAGTTTGGCATGAACTTGAGTTGGAAAAGAAGACAAATCACTTGGATTTCAAGCACGGAAAGAGGTGGTTGTCCAAAGTGGAGTGCTGACCCCAACACACTCATGATCTTTGGATCTTATATGATGGGTGTTTTTTTGCTTATCAATTTTGCCAATGTGCACAGAGTATTGAATCCCATCGATGCTAATGTTTTAGTTCTTTCAATATGGCCAAAGCATGATGTTTTGATGAACATTAACGTATCAAAGATCAAACACGTGTTGATCTATGTGTCTTGAAGATATATATATATGTATATACACCTTAGAATCCGATATATGTGTAAGTATACTTAGATTTTTATGATACATATTAACGGATCTATATGTTTCTTTCAAACAAAAACTCATGATGTCACAGAAAAAACAACAACATCAACTAAGGAAATCTTCAGAATGGCAGCAAGCCTTGGGCTGTTTTCAAGTTTTACAAGAGGCAAAAGTGGAGCCAAACCTCATTTGTTTCAATGCGATGATTAGCGCCTCGGAGAGTCTTGGTTTGTGAAACAACAACTTGAGCAAAGAAAAAAAAACGGTTGGTTGGATTATATAGGTGATTTTGCCAGCCAGTTATAAGGGATTATAATAAACCATTGTAAAGATCTCTATCAACCAATGAGTATAATGGAGGGTCACAAGGGTTTTGGGCGGTATAATTCATAGCAGTTAGGAGTCACAAGGTCACACAATATATATTTTTATATACACACCCCCTCAAAAATTAACGGCTGGGTTCCATGTCCTAAAAAATGGAGGTTTGGAGAATGATCCTTTTCCTTTCTTATAAGTGGCTGATTTGTAGGTGAACCAGCGGGTAATCTTCCAGGGTTAGTACTGAGAGTCCAAGTCGACTTGTTTGAACTGACCTGTCCGAAAAGATTTTCAACTTTTCGTTTGGGTTTTTGATCAACAATTCCAGTGGACTTACGTTCCCTGAAACTAAACACCTCGCTCATGAAAATTCCCACCTTTCCTGCCAAATACCATCAAAATGGTTGATTTTCCATGGCTATGCTAGTTTACAGGAGTGTATCACCTTAACGGTCTTTGATTTACAGGTATATTGTTTCCTCCAAACAGATCAATATGAAAAAACATCTGCTGGATTTTTTTAATGAAGACCCCACCGCGCAAATACGTTTTTTGTGCAGTTCGTGTTTGACAATACAAGACACAACTTGATTTTTAGAAATCCAAGACACAAGTTGCCGTAGACTTTCGTTGAACATCTACCACTTTTGCAAAACACCTTCACCAAAAAGAAAGGAATTCGATAAAAGAAAACAATTATCATGTGATGTTTTTGGCGCACATCTCCATTTGGAAAATACTATTTTTAACTTTGTTTCGCCAAGTTTTAAAGAAAATAACACTTGACTTATACCGGAAGATCTATATAGGATTTCACATAATTTTAGAGTATTGTGACTGATAGTTTCACATCTTGACCAAAAAACGACCATTGTGAAATAATCCGTAGTTTTTTGGTTGGCTTTATCACCCTAAGGATCCATGTATGGTATATTTGCCTACATTTGGTTGATTTTTATGGTGAATGTAGGGATATATACCATACATGGATTGTTTGGGTCATGTTTTGTTTCGGCCATGTTGTGAATTCATCGTGTCAACCAAGTGGGTATATGGTAGTAACCATATGTAGCTTGCCATGAAACGGCGAACCCCGTTGAAGTGACATAGATGCTCAGGAAGGCTGGGCATTGGCGGATGGTCATCAGTTTGCTTTGTCAGATGTCTATGAAGCAGGTGCCTTTTGAAAAAATCGCAGCATTTGGGGATGAGTGAATGCAGGGATATCTTGAATGACCCCTTTAGGGGGGGAATTCAATCGATGCAAATGTATGGTGATTTTGATGATGATAGTGAATTTGTTGGGTTGGTAATACAATGACCCCATACAGTAATGACCCCTTGTGAAAATGATTGCAGAAATTCTATCTACATGTCTCAACCACGTCAAGATCATTTGACTTGTTACTCTTCCTCCCACAATCATGGTTTGTTGGAAAATTGGGATGTCTCCAATATGAGTTTCCTTTCAGTGTTTGGGTAATTTTCCACTGAACCATGATTATGGGAGAAAGAGGTAGATACCTTTGACAAAATGCGGATCTCACCCCGCAATTGATCATGAAAAAAATCCATCCATGAAAGCCATGGACCATGACCAACAGGGGGTCGAAAAAGGTGGGAAACTATCGTCAGGAGAATCTAACCCCCAAAAAAGGGACACCTTTTAGCAGCCTTGGTTGGAAAAGCTCATCTTTTCTGCAAAATCCTCTCAGGTTCATTGGAACATCAGCAGAAAATCAGTTTAGTGCTTGTTTGGGTGGTTTCAAATATTTGTTATTTTCACCCCTACTTGGTGAAATGATCCAATTTGACTAATGGGTCTAATGGGTTGGTTCAACCACCAACTAGTTGTTTTGTGGGAAAAAGTTACACCCCTGAAATGAAAATTAACATGGAACCTAAAAATCACCGATTTGAAAAGGAAAATCATTCTCCAAACCTTCATGACTTTGGGTTCCATGTTACCCTCCTGGGAACTAACATATCCCCTGAAAAGTCCATTTTGAAGATGATTTTCCTTTTCTTTAGGTGGGATATGTTAATTTCCTGGAGGGTAATCTTCCCGGGTGTAACTCATACTGACTTGATGTTTTAGAAACAATTCAATTCACTCCTACTGCTCCAGGGAACCCTTGATCCTGGACGCCACTGTTGGTTTCCCACAAAGCCATCCATTCGCAAAAGTCGTGAAAATCTCTTGAAACTTTCAACCTCAGCAGTGACCAATTCACGGTTATAGTTATTTAGGCAACCATATATAGTTGTATGAATTTGTAGTTATAGAATATTACCATAATTTCCGGAAAATAGAACCACTCTTCAATATTCCCATGCAAACTCTCATTTGTTCCCAACAAAAAAACCCTGTGTTTTTTTTGGATGTTTTTATGGCATGGTTTGGAGTGCCCTATACAAATCCAATCACCTGAGAAAATGGTTTGCCGGAAGCTAAATACAATGACGCTGAGGTTCCGTGATTTCAACAACACCACAAATCATCATATGACAAGGTCATTTCACCAAACATTTCAGGTACCTAATTTGGAGGAATCCTGAATCTTATTTTTGGCTATTTTAGGGTGGGTAAACTCCCGTACATAAGCCGGATCCATACAGCTTACATAGGTGAGGATTCCTCCATTTTAGGTACCTGAAATGTTTGGTGATCATTGGATCCCTAGGGCAACAAGTAACACTCCCTTTCATTTTCGGGGATCCAATCGGAATCCAAACCGGGCCCCAAACCACCAACTAGCTATTAGTGGACTTGGTTTTTATTCAACCATCATTTAAGAAAAGAGTGTCTTAGTGCATCAGTGCATAACATCATTGATCACTTAAGCCGTTGTCTATGATCTGATTTACCTATCATTGTTCGAAGAAACCCAGGTGAAAGGCTTCACTTTGGAGTGCGTGCAGTTCTGGTGACCCGTGTTTTTCGTTCACCGAACATCGCCAAGGTATCACCCGACTTGATCACGTTCAATGCATCCCTCAGTGCCTGTGAGAAGTTGCAACGATGGATGCAGGCGGTGAACAAAAACAACAGCCAAAATTTGGGGAGAAAGAAGGGTTATATATATATATATATATATGGCGACCTCACACGACCTCACACCAAATGGTGGCTTACTACGGGAAATCTGCTTGTTTCAGGGAAATCTAGGTTAGTGAAATATTATAATTTGGCCAGATATATATATATATTATATATATAATATACATAATATGGTACTGGGATGTCCATGGAACTTAGTAACGATCCTTAGTAAGTTGGGTTGTTTCACCTACATAGGGGACGTATCCAACCTACTTATATAGGGGTTGTAATTTTTAATCTATTTACTAAGTTCCATGGACATCCCGGTATATTTGCCTATTATTATAGAACATCAACTAAATTTAGGGAAATTATGCGATAAATGGATCCCATGGGGAAAGTAACAACAACAGCAGCAGCAACAACAACAACAGCAACAACAACAACAACAACAACAAAATCAAAATTCGAAAGCAACAAGAAAACTCCAGGAGAATTAAGATGTTGTTTGTGTTTTTTTGCAAGGCATGATTTTAATTTACCCATGAAAGTCAAAGCAACAACAAAAGTTTGTGAGTCAAATCCAGTTTAGGCGGGAGCCACTTATGGCAAACAAGTGTTGACGATCGGCACAAATTGGGCGGCAAGAACAACAAAAATCAAGGAAAGCAACAAAAAAGCTCTCGGAAAAAAAAAACAGCTTCCTTTCGGGGGTGATCCTTTTGTTGAGGGGCTATGTTAATTAAACTGCAGGGAAGTAACGAAACAACGAGTTTTTTTTTTCCGGAAAACTTGTTGACAAATGATGCAACATCGTTGTATTACCGTGCCTTCATTGTGAAGCAACCATGATTGAAACATCATGGTTTCAAAGAACTACTTAAGGTGTAAATGTGAAGCGAAATGCAACTGGTTACCAGAAGGTTTCCAGTAACTACCCTCTCGAGGTCACACTTCTGCGTTTTGGGGTGGGTCCCTACTAGGATGTCCATAATACTTAGTAAATAGATGATAACCCCTATATAAGTAGGTTGGATACGTCCCCTAAGTAGGTGAAACAACCCAACTTACTAAGTAGTTACTAAGTTCCATGGACGTCCTAGTAAGAATCCTTGGTTTATTGTAAAAGCATCCTCTCCGGTTCCACTTTCAACTCATAATCGATCCATCCTGCTTTACCTTACGTTTTGATCATAGTTAACCTCGCGGTCAACAAGCAAGTTGCCTATCACTAGGCCGGGGCGAAGTTGTTGGATTCCCAACAGCTGTTTGGGCTTCGTTTTCTTTTCCCGAAATGTACTCGAAAGCCGCAGCTTGTCCTGTAGCTTGAAGCATGAAATCCTTCCCTTGTCTTCCAAATACCTTGTGAGTAGGTATTCCAACCCCCAAACACCTGCTGAAAAGGCCTTTAGGGTGTCCAAATATCTCCTCACAAGGTGTTTGGATCATTTTGGAAGACTAGGGCTTGTTGGGTAACATGGATCTTTACAATTTTCTTATTACAAGTTCCCCATGTACAATTCCCTATATCAACTAAAATTAACCACGTTTGAATACGGCCAAAACCGGATGAAGTGAAGGTCTTGGACTTGTTTCACATGATGCCAAAAGCTGCGATTCAACCAGATATCGTGAGCTTTTCTACCACACTCCGTTGCTTGACTATTTTGTTCATGGGATTTTTTTGGAGTGGTACACCCCTGAAGTTAAACATGGAACCTGCAAATTAGCTCCTGGAAAAGGGGATTCCTATTGGAAACCATCATTTTCAGGTTCCATGTTAAACTTTAGGAGGGTATTTTTTTATCAACCCACGACAAGTTAAACATTCAGCAGGGGACCTCCTAAATATGTGCCTAACGACTCAACGATTTGCTTGGAAGATCCCACGTACAGTTACTCAGGTTTTTTACATCCATCGTGTTTGGTTGCTATTGGCGGTGTCCACCATAAGAACCGTTTCCGTTACATGGGAATATTTTGGGCCCCTAAAGATTGACAGGTAGCAAGTTTGTCCCTTAGTGATGTTTCGGGTTTCTCCTATTTTTTTAGTGTTGTTTCAGGTGAGCAAATGGCAAACCCTGTATTTTTTTGATTATGAAGTGCTTGGATGGTGAAAATCAGCAACAGATTTGGATGGAGTCACTTGAAAAGATCCCAGTGGTGTTGAAGCGGGGGGCATGTCCAAACTCAAATTTGGTGGTTCACCAAACTCGTACTCAAATGGGATCAATCCGTGTTTGGTATGATATAAATTTGATAAACAAAAATTCAGTTTGAGTAATTGGCTTACAAATAGGCAGTTTTTTTTTTGCTACAAAAAAAAAGTTGTTTACTGGGAAATGGAACAGTATATATACTGTACTTGTTTTTACCTAGAAGCAAAGGTTTTAAGAAATGTTTACACTGCACTGTTCTGCTGTGCACCGTCACTCAATCCGGTCCGCGGCAAGACATGTTTATGGCAGTCTTCACTTAATAACTTCTTTAAAACTTGATCCGCTTTGATTAGCTGATTAGCTGCATTTCACTAAATATGTTGTGACACTGAAACAAACAGAGCTGGCTGGTGGTTTCATTTTTTTATGTTCACCAATACTTGGGGAAATGATTCCCGTTTTGATCAATATTTTTCAACTGGGTTGGTTCAACCACCAACTAGACAGAGGTTCGTGTGAACGGTCTTCTTCCTGGCGGATTGCTTTGCGCTTGCTGTCCAACATGCAAAAAATTGCCATGCAAACGTCAACGTTGACCTTCAACATGGCAGTTGCAGCTCTTGCGGCTTGGAACCAAAACAACTTCCAAACGGAACATGGGGTTGATATGTATATATTTTGTTTAATTTGATATAATATATATATATATTAGTTTTTTATACCCTCCAAGGAACCAACATATCCCACCTGGGAAAAAGGAAAATCATCTTCAAAAGTACCTTGGGCAAAGGATATGTTTTGGATGTGTTTTTACATATTTGTTAGGGGGGGCTGGAGTGGAATTTTGCACTGGATTCGGCACGTTTTTGTTTCAGGAAGAAAGCAAAAGGTCAGACTTAAAACAAACATGGTAACATGGCTATCAATAGATTCCAACATTAAAACCAACTTTGATGTCAAACATTAGACTTACTGGGATGTCCATGGAACTTGGTAGCTACTTAGTGAGTTGGGTTGTGACCTACGTAGTGGACTTACGACCTACTTATATGGGGTTTCAATCTATTTACGAAGTACCATGGACATCCCAGTAGATACCAAATTCATTTACTTCACCTTGTTTCGAGATGATTGTTTAAACATTGCGATTCCTGAACATGGCCCGACAAACACTGTCACTTCGTCACTTCCTGATTTACTTGAATGATGTCAATCCAGGATGAATAAACCTCATCTTTTTTAAATCATCATAGGGGGATGTTAGGAGACCCTCCCCAATGAAGCAGACAACAGACACGGATGTTAGAATTAGTCGAGCGTTACCAGTATTCATCTTCGGGAGATTGGTTTCATCCCACATCATCCATGCTTCGTCCCATGATTGACCAAAGTCTTGTTCTAGGAACATCAAATCATGACTTTCATTGGTTTCACGGTACATTTCCTTGTGGGTAGGTTGCTACAGAAAGGATCATCAACAACCTCAGGGTTGGCTTGAAGGTCACGGTTTTTCAACGACCTCAGGGGTTGGACCATCAAGATCCTTCACTAAGGAGAGGAGTGGTCAATGGCAGCATTTGCGAAAATTGACCACATCTTTGGCAGCCGAGTTGCGGAAGTCCGAAAAAAAGGTGAGAAGCGAATGGTGTGATCACCTGTGCGCGATTTCAGTGCGTGTTGTTGTGCTCCTTTTTTGGTTTGGGGGCACTAATGAATTCAGACTCTCACTGTGAGATATATTGTTTTTTTCTTGTACTTCCTAAACTATCCAAATGAACGGTGAGTAGATCACACACACATTGGGTATTTGGGGAATTGACAAATTCGTGATACCATTGACTTAAGACTAGTACATGTGGTCATCAGTCCATGTGTCTTGAAATGGGATTTTGTTTGATGGTGACCGTTGACAAATTCATAAATCGGTCGAACAATAAAATTGAATAGGACACTCAACAACAAAAGACAGTCGTTTTCATGGTGTGACTTGTCGCTATGGCGACCATCCATGCTTTCTTCTTCCTTTGATCATTTCCAAGCCAATGGATTGTGCAAAAACATCTGAGTAAATTGGCGCCACAATTTCCTGTTTTTTTCATTCCCCAAAAAAGGTGAATTCTGGCAACAGGTTTCCATTCACTATATGTAATGTATCAGGTTGTTGTTGTTGTTGTTGTTGTTGTTGTTGTTGTTGTTGTCCTTGCCAAGGACATGGTAACGAACTGGTGGAAAATGCGCCAGGCAAGGGGAGTCTATGGATGTCATGTGAAATCGATGTCCTGCATGTCTTGCTAGGTGGTGGTTTCAATTGTTTTTCTTTTCACCCTTATCTGGGGAAGAATTTAATTTGACTAATATGTTTCAAAGGGGTTGAAACCACCAACCAGTTTTTCTTTTATGTCCGGAAATGTGACCTGAACAATTGACATCATGTCAGCGACCAGATGCCAACCGCCAGTTCTGTTGAGTACTCCCCCCAGTGGTGCTGGTTTGGTTTTCAAACAGTTTAGTTTGCGGGTAAAACTACATAAAACTACAATATCACTAGGTCATGAAGAGTAGAGTGGCTAAGCGGAATTCTCAGAAGATATCATCCCTACTTAACGGATATGAAAGGGTACTTGTTGACATATTGTTGAACTGTTGATGGAAGAAATCCTGCACGACCTGGGATGTATAAAACCTTGGAGACGATGGGATAAACTACCTATCAACTGGTGCAGGATTTCTTTCATCAACAGTATCCCTTCCCCCTTCATGCGTACGTTGATTTTGATCAATTTGGACTATGTCGACTTCCCCTGTCAGTTACCTTCCCTTTCCATAAAATTCATACAGTTCACACATCTATATACCTCTATTGCTGTTAACATCCAGAACTATAGTGATTCAAAAGATAAACCATCCACGTCGTATCCCGATTGCCATCTCATTCAGCGAATCGGACCCGATGAGTCGAGCAGGACTTTATCAAAGAATTTGCAGCACAGGACTCGGATCGATGGGATTTGTTTGTTTCAGGATCAGGTGGTTCCTCGGTGATTGTTGCAGTTGGTTGGATTGGGATCATCATACATGTCCTTTGTACAGTTAAGTTGGAGCTAAATATATCAGTTGTTTGTTGGATATCGTTGTTGGATCTTATGTGCCAAGTAGAAGTAGGTATTGAAATTATACATAAAGAAATGACTCCTCAACACAGTTTTTTCAAAGGAACTTGAGCTACACACACAAGAAACAAGTTCTCATCATCTCATGCTGGTATGCTAACTGTTGATTCAGGATTTCCATGATGGAATATCATGGAGTGTTATTCTATCAAGACCAGCGACTATCATCTAATGGTGAATTCTTGGTTTGGGTGGGTGGTTCAGATTACTGGAATTCCCTTATGAACGGGATTCTTGCTTACAAACTACCATGAGTTTGAGATTAATAGTCTCTCCCTACATGAAACAAACATTTTTTGTACCCTAAGATATACCCTAAGTAAGTTGAGACTAGTAGTTTCCCCCTACCCTTAGGGCCAGTTGAGACTAGTAGCCCCTACCTGGCTTCTTCCTGGCCCTCCAGGAAGAACTCTTTCATCAGTACCAAGCGCAGATGGAAGAGGTTCGACGGCGGAGGGCTCATCGTCTTCCCAGCTTGGGCAAATGGTGAGTTAATTGATTGTGCAGATCATGAGATTCATGAGAGATTTCTGGGGCAATTTATAGCGACCTATTTTTCGCCGGTTGGTCACCCCAGATGGTGGTGATTGTAAGGGACTCCTACCCAAAATGCAGGTTAAGGATTCACAATAAATTGCCCAGATAAGATATTATATATAATATATAGATACATGTTACAAGGAGCCCTTTGACAAAATAAAAACAAAATCGTAGAAGATGACGACATCTGTGAAATGTCATTTCAGCTTGTTTTTGGGGAACCCTTCAAAGAAGATACTAGCAGTGATATGAAACTCACGTGATTCACATGATTCACAGGCATGTTCGAGCGAATCTCTTCAAATGACCAGTAGTAGAGAATTTGACTTGATGTAACGCTCTTTCAAGTAACATTGTCGATGGTTTAATCTGGTTCTACAGGGCGATTGTCATCCTATCATTTTCACTGGTATCCCTTCCAAAAGGCTGAAAAAGAGCCACCTTTTGGGTATAAAATTATACCCTAACATAGCCGTGAAAGAGCCACCATTTGTAGACCTGAATCCAAAAAAGCGACACATGATTTCCAGTCATGTTGGATTAAAGGCTCCCATGAAACTCCCTGATATTTTACCATGAAATTTACGGAAATTTGGTTTGATTTTTAGATTGTAAACTCCAGCCTTTCGGATTCCCTCCAAAATGTTCCAAAAAGCTAAACGTCAAACGTATGGGGGCAGTGGGGCTGGGTCAAGTATACCATCTGAAAAGTAGATGGCGCAACCCCCAAAAGGTGGCGAATAGTAAGGGGCTATGATAAACCAAGACTAATGGGAGTTGAGCCATCGATCCTTTCCACGTGGTATATTTGTTTTCGAAGCTCACTGGTCGGTTTTTGGTTGAATTTACCCACTGGAACTTGGAGGAAAATGTCCAGTTATGTCACCTCAATAGCTCGGGGAACTCCAGGAATCAAATCATGGGGGTGGACTTGATGAGAGTGGGTTATATAGGGGATGATATTTCCTACCCAGCTATATAGGGATTGTTTCATAAACCATTTAATAAGGATCCCTATTAACCAACCAGGATTCAATGGAAAGTAATAAAAGTTGTTTTTCGTGGCTCATGAGAATAAATTATGAGAATCTCTGCTCAATAAGCCTGGCCCGCCGGCTTGTAGCAGTCCCAAGATAGATCGATCTTCACTTTTATCACTTGAGCAATGAAAAAAACCCTGGTTGTTTAGGTTGTATAGGGGATGAAAAACTACCCAATTATATGGGGATTTTTTATTATTGCAAGGATCCCTATTAACCAACCAGGATTCAATGGAAAGTAGGAGGGTGTTTTTCGTTGCTCACTTGGTGTCGGGTCGATTCATGGGCATCATCCTCTGGCCTTCGCCTCGGGAAGGAGAGCAATGCCTCCAACTCCGACTCCGGGGTCCGGCAAGCCCGGGAAGTTCGGTGACGGGGCGGTGCTGTTGGACGGTGACCGGTGACCTTGTTGGTTGGGAATGACCCCCCAAGGGGGATGTGTTCCCCGGGCTTAGTTGGAGGTTTACACTCCGGTAAGCCCGGTAAGCTAACATAGCAATGGAAAATGGACCCATTGGAGATGTATTTCCTATGGAAAGTGGGGATATTCCATAGCTATGTTAGTTTACCAGAGGGTAGATTGTTTTGAAACGTTCTTTTTTTGGGGGGGCAAGGTCTGAAAGTTATGGGGATTTGCAGGATTTGGTGGCTTCTTTTCTGAGAGAATATGTTTAGAGTGGAGATAAGATTTTTATCGTTTTTGTGCACCCAGAGTGATAGTTATGTTGTGGGTGCACTACCTACATGTGTGAATGTTTCTGTTGGTGATATTATCCAAGCTCCAAGATGAAGAACTTACCCGTGTATCTACATAATAGTGATGAGTTCTTCGTTCCCCAGGTCATATTCACAAGCAGTATCGACCAGCTTACAAGAGTTTGTTGAATGCCCCATAGCAATGATGAATCGTTTCTATGATATGTACCAGGTGATTCAATCCGTGACCTCTTTACCCCCTAGTTGGAGGTCACGATTCACCTTTGAAGCAGGATACAAATCCAAACGGATTTGTGTTTAGTTGGTGATTTTTCGACCTGGTAGAATACCGGGGAATTTCACTGGCCCTTTTATAGGGAGAACATATATGTTAACAGGTCACGTTTTCCGATCCGCATCGAACAGCTCGCAAATCCAAGTTGTTGCGAAAAACGGAAAGAAACAAAAATCCAACCTACGTAGTAGACTTTCTGAAGGATACCTTCCCTGAAAGTGGGACCTGTTGTAGGTTAATGGAAGATGCACTGACGTTGTTGTGGTTGGATGAGAATTGCTAATGAACTACCCTCCCTGCAACTAACGGTTCGTCTTCCACGAGTAAGCACGACGTGATTGTGGTCAAGGTACTGTCATCCCTCAGGATTATTCGGTTTCATCCACTTGCTTGAAATTCATGCTCTTTGGTTTTCCGCTTTTCCAATCCGCCATTGTTCTTTTGTGATCCAGAGCAAGAAACATTTGGCAAAACCACTGCTTTACACAGGAATGAACAAGAATCTCTTGACAAAAGGCAGCCGTCATCCTACAAGTCAGCTCATCTTCCAGTCCTACACCGGGTAAATGTACCATATCAGAATGACAGTTTTATATATTGAGCACGAAAGGTTTCCAGGCCTTTGTTTCATGTCCTATGTAGAGTTGGTACCTGGTAGAGTTACTAGTGCCCCATGACATGATGCATGTCATTCTAGATTTGATGGAGTCAAGTATGCCCATGGACGGACTAATTGATTGACGGATCAAATAATGACAGTCAGCTTGAAGCTTGCGTTATATCCACCCAGATATCACATATCCTGGTGTCGACATCATCTATGAGGACTTTCAAAAGACGGTTGCCGACCATGTATTCTTGCTTGGCTTGGGCTCAAGGTGTGACATTGCTGATGTTTTGAGGACGTCTCAGCTCGATGTTGAAGATAAATGTAGCTTTGCCGAATGGGCATGCTGAACTTCTCACAGTTCTGCCTTCTTCCGCGGTTCAAGAGTTAAAGATTGCGGCCCAACAAGCCCTTGGAAAAAAGTACCTCAAACTTATCACTGCCAAGAATCGAATCTTAGTCAATTTTAAGCAAACCTTAGAAGAAGCAGAGATAGAGGACGGAGAGTGCCTGACAGCTCTGGTACTTCAACCACAACTGGCAGCAACAGACAGTTCCTTTGCCTTCTGGTGTCATGGAGATAGCGCGATCGTTACTTGGGGTGATGCATGCTCTGGTGGTGACAAAGTTCAAGATCAGCTCAGAGGTGTCCAGCAGATTCAAGCCTCATCTGGTGCCTTTGCTGCGATTCTGGAAGATGGGTCCGTCGTTACTTGGGGTGATGCAAAGTATGGTGGTGACAGTTCGGCAGTTCGAGATCTGCTCAAGGGTGTGCAGCAGATTCAAGCCACTGACNGTGATACACGCTGTGGCGGTGACAGTTCCGCAGTGCGAGATCAGCTGAAGGGTGTGATGCAGATTCAAGCCACTGACGAGGCCTTTGCTGCGATTCTGGGAGATGGATCCATGGTGACCTGGGGTTATAGAGGCGCTGGCGGTGACAGTTCGGCAGTTCCAGATCAGCTCAAGGGTGTGCAGCAGATTCAAGCCAGTGGTGAGGCGTTTGCTGCGATTCTGGAAGATGGATCTGTCGTTACCTGGGGAGATAGTCGCCGCGGCGGTGACAGTTCGGCTGTTCAAGATCATCTCAGAAGTGTGTAGTCTAGCTGTGGCAAGGCCGGAGCTGTCACATAGAAATAATTTTGGTTGGAGCTCCCTCTCGGCATGGTTGGTGGATAAAAAGGATAGCTACAAACACAGCTCTTTTAATGGTCTCTGACTTCCAGAAATAAGCTATGTCTGTATTTTTTTATTCCCTAAGAATCATGGGATCTCAAAACAAGTGGTTTGGAGATCCAAAAAATCCCTGCGAAAAACAGGTCCAAACTCTTCTTTCTAGGAGGGTCCCAGCTGATTCTCAGGGTATATTATATTTATATGATGTTTTTTTCCTGGAACCCAAATGACCTTCAATTGTATGGGTTGAATCTTCCAAAATATGGGTCATGTGGGTTCATACGGTATATCCTGGATGGTGGCAACTCAAATATTTTTGGACTGTTCATCCCCACTTGGGGAAATGATCCAATTTGGCGAGCATATTTTTCAGAAGGGTTGGTGAAAAACCACCAACTAGTAAACCATTATTAAGGGACATATTCCATATTAATGGTACCTACCCACCATTTTCCCTATGGGTCAATTTGGGTTCATACAGTATATCTATATGAAATTGGTCGTTAACCCTGGGTGAAGTTTCCCCCACCTGACCTTCCATTGGCCTTCCACCCACTCAGGAGGAAGATGAGTGGAAATCCACCAAATCTGGTAAAGCTCGAACCTCGAGTATTGAGGCGGAGGGAAAATCATCAAGTAAAAATCCTTGACCTTCAAAGGTTTCTAACAAGAAAAAAGGTGGGTTTAGAAACCCAGATGCGACTGATGGGACGATTGTATCTTTACATACATGTACCATAAGATTTAACCAAATGGTAGGTACAAGGCCATATATTGAGCATTTGGGTAAGATATTTTTTCTTATTTCAGGGAAATCTAGGTTGGTGAAATATTTTAGGCCATAACAATCCAATCTTGCCAATGTTTGAAAAAGGTGGGGTTTGGAAAGTACCAGTGACACAAGTAGGGTGAAGTAACTATATACACTTACTTCAAGGTGAACTAACCCAAGGGACACCTATTTTTTCATGTCATTTGTAAGGTACAAAGACCAAACACATCCATGGATGTGATGCTAAAGATAAACATTTTCTGTTTTGATTGATACTAAAAATTGCAAACCTCAAGTGTCATAGCTCACCTTGACACATCGAAAGTAGAAGGGTTCAATCAAAAAACAACTTGTTCAACCCATGTTTTTTGTTGTGATGTTCTCGTTTGTTGCTGGTGTTGGTGTGTTTTTGTTGGAGGAGTTTTGGGTGAACTCCGAAAATTAATTTTCCGTGCGAGTTCCTTGGATGTTTGTTTGTTTCTGTTTGGAGGGAGTTCTGGGGGCAAAGTACAAGGAGTTACCCAACATGGCAATGGAAAATAACCCTTTTGAAAATGTATTCCCTATTGAAAATGGGGATTTTCCATTGCTATGTTAGTTTACTGGAGGGTATTTCTTGACGAAAACGATTTTCAAGCACCAAACAAAAACACCCAAAACTCACCTGCCACAAATGACAACAAACAGCAAAACAGAACACCTCCAGGGCTTCTTGTTTGGATCACACGCTGGAAAACAAACAGCCCGAAGCTGAAAAGAATTAATGAGGTGTATCTAAAGAAGTTTTCTTTTTTCTTGGATTTGTTTTTCAGTTGATTTCTTTACGGTTTGTACCATTCTAACTCACAAACCACCATTTGGGAGAGGATTTTTTTTCCCACCGAACATCAATAGTTAATTGGTGGTATGCGGCCCGGTGGTTTGGATTCCGATTAGATTTCCTCACGAAAGGGAGAAAGGGATTCTTAGGGGCACCTGATTCGAATCCCAAACCACCGGGCCCCAAACCATCAATTTACCACTAGTAGAGAACCTAGGACCGATGGCAACTCAAATATTTTTGGAATGTTCACCCCAAAGTTCGGGGAAGATTTCTCCCCATTTGACTTGCGCATATTTTTTCAGGATGGGTTGGTGAAAAACCACCAATTTACCACTACTGTTGATGGCTGAAATCCTGCACCACCAAGGATGATGACTATCCCACTATTTAGAATACAGGTGTTTTTACTATTTAGAATACAGGTTTAGAATGCACCACTTGCTATGTAAAAAAACACCTGTATTCTAAATAGTGGGATAGTCATCATCCTTGGGTGGTGCCGGATTTTGTCCATCAACAGTCGCGATTTTCCAAGTTTGTCAGCCACCAGGTGGATCAAGTCGAAGAGCAGGACATAAATCTCGCTTCATTGGACCATAGGTTTTTGAGTGATGAGGGGGGGCGCTGTGGTTTTGTTTTCCCAACCTGGAACGCCAAGGAACGTCCTATTTTTTGTTAGGCAACTGGAAACCCCTAAAACCCAGCAACTAGGCTGCCTTTCAAAATAGGGCACGACTGGCTTTCAAGGAAGGGAATTTTGTTGGGGAAAAGACAACAAAATTGGATGTGAGTTGGATGAACCACCAACTCCCCACCCAGGTCATCCGAGTCATGGTTGGACGACTTGCAGAGCTTGACATATTTCCTTCATCTAACTGTGTTTGGACAAGTGTTCGGACTAACAGAACATGTACACTCCCTGAGACTAACGGCGAGTTTGCACCTGACAAAATGGTGGTTGGAAGATGATTCATTTCAGCCTTTCGGAATTTGGGGTCCGGAGACAATTTTCAGAGACGCACTGTTAGTTTTAGAGAGAGTACACCCCGGAAGATTAACATGTAGAACCTGAAACTGATGGTTTGGTTCAGATGATTTTCCTTTTCCAGGGGGCCCGTATTCTCAGGTTCCATGGAAAAATCTTCCGGGGTTGTATCTTTGGAAGTAAAGAATGGATTGAAACATATTGGTGTTTCCAAAAATAGGGGTATCCCCAAATGGATGGTGCATAATGGAAAACCCTAGTAAAATGGATGACTTGGGGGGAACAACCCACTATTTTCGGAAACATCCATATAGCGGAACGAGAGGAACATACAAGATGCAATGTCAAAAGTCCGCATCATCAGGCCCCCAAGAGTCAGGTGTTTTTTCTATTTGATTTTGGAATTTGTTTTCTGTGAAGGCACCGGAAGTGCCTCAATTATAGGTGGTTTCAAAGAGATTTTTTGTTGAAATGTGTTAACCCCGAAATTTGGGAGCAATGATCCAAATTGACGAGCATATTCTTTCAAATTGGGTTGAAACATGTTGAAACTATACCAACTATAGTGAAGCAAAAGATCTTGTTTTTTTTCCGCGAGGATTCTCAATCTCCTTCTTGGTGATTTCAACCCGATGTATTTGCCAAAAAAATTGGACGTAGCAGGACATTGAGCAGGAGAACGGAATAAAATCCACCACACAGGCATGGACCTGTCGTGTGTGGCTGGAGTGGAACATAGGAAGAAACTGAAGAAACTGTTCGTATGCGGAAGATAAATTTGCCAGTTTTGTTGTCAACTTGTTTTTTTTGAAATGTATTTTTGGGTTTATGGAAGTTTGCTGTAATTTGGCCATGAGAATTATGGGAAGGTTGTTGTTTGCAAGGTACCAAAGGGACTCAGCACTTTGTGGAACATGTTGTTCTTAGTTTCGTCAGAGTTTAAGTGGTTTTTCGTAGGGCTGCTGTTTACTGTTTACTGTATTTTTTGATTTCCCTTTTGGGGATAATCAAGACATGAGTTCTGTGCTATTAACTTTGTTTTTTTTTTGGACTGGAAGCAGGACAGAGGTCAGACTGGCCAAAAGACATTATTTGAAATTGCCACGAGGTAACAAAAAAGAACTGCCAGGTGATTCAAAGTGACCTTTTGATCCCCGAGTTCAAGGTCACTTACCCAAAAAGGGCAGAAAGAATTGCCAGGTGTATGCTTATCTGAGGGTGCCATTTTTTTGTTTGGACCTTATCCATAAATCCACAGACATTGCTTGATGTTTCCGATACTATCTTGGCAGGTTATAGTGTTAGAGTTTACCTCTTTGAACTATAGAACATCCAAATGCCCACAAGTTTCTCTAGGTGGTGGTTTCAAATATTTTGTATTTTCACCCCTATTTGGGGAAGATTCCCATTTTGACTAATATTTTTCAAAGGGGTTGAAACCACCAACTAGTTCTCTTGGACAGAATCCAATCATCCCATTTCCCAGAACTTGTTCAAAAAAAGATGAGCCAAAAGGTGGAGGAAAAGAACCAGGGGCCGTAAGAAACATGTGAGAAAATGTCTGTTTGTTTTGTGTTTTTTTCCGCTGTTCAAAAGGAAACTTCAAGGTTTGTCCTTTGTGCAGAATTGATAGAAAATTGCCACATGGATTCACCACGGTATCAATGAATTTAATATCATATGACTTTGAAGCAAATTTATTTTGTTCATCTCGTGGATTCGTGTTTTTTGTTGAAACGTTTATGTGTTTCAACTGGCGATGTGTTTCTCCGAAAAAAAAACAACAACGACATCGCCTTTTTTAAGTTCACCTCTTCCGACGGCCCAAAAATTCATCTCTTCGCAGGGTGATCCGGCCACGAAGAAGTCCCGGTATACGATCAGGAGCCTTTCATTGGGGTGTGGATTTGAAGCCATGTTTCGGAAGGGAAGACTATATAAAATGAGTCTCCATTTCATGCCCTCTTCAACAGTCTTAAAAAAAACATAACTTTCTAGTATACGTAGTAATTTTTAATGTCCAACGTCACCAATTCACTATGGATTTTTTGTACTAAGAGCCCCAACTTCTGCTTTTTCGCTGGTGAATAATGATGTTTCAGATTCCAGGAACCAAAATCATATGGCATTGTTTTCTTTTTTTTCTCCACCGTTTTGTAGAGACATTGCTATTTTACCTATATGTTTAATTATACGTTTTTTTTTTGTGTCTGATTTATTTCTATATGATTCTATATATTCTATGCATGAATATCGGATATATCGGCAAAAATGGAATCTCTATTGCTAATATTTTATTACTAGAGATATTTTACAGCTTGCAGATTATGCGTATTTGAGGATGGGTAAGGTATCGATAATTGGAGATTTGTCAGACTTTCGCATTTCCCGTGAGGAGTGCAAGTTTTCGAAATCTCGACACGGCTTTGCTGATGAGTTCGACACTGGGTTGGTAGCAGTGGTTTTTTTCCCCACTTATTTGGGGGGAAGATGACCTACTTGGATGTCCCAGGAAGTTAGTAACTGGTTAGTAAATGGGTTATAACCCCAATATACCCCATTTATAAGTAGGTTATACACCATTTACTAACCATTTACTGACTTCCTGGGACATCCACGTAGTTGACTTATAGATTGTTGAGATGAGTTGATTTCAAGAATTATGGTCCCTTATTTGCTATTGTTTTTTTCGGCTTGGGTGAGATATATGGCAATATCACAGTTCAACGATAGATTGCCTTTTTTTTTTTCGCAAACTAACTGATAAGTGGTATTGTTTCTATACAGGTGGATCATATGTTTTTTTTCTAATGGTTTCACTCACCTACAGTAAATCGAAGCTAACCTTACTCTTGATGGCTGAAATCCTGCACCAGTTGATAGCTACATCCAGGCCAATTTGGCCTTGTTGTTTGTAATCCCTACTGAATGCTTCAGAATCGGAAGTCATTTTGAGTGATCAAGCGTTGCCAGTTTAAATCATCTCAGTGATGAATAAAATATACTGTACTTGACTTGTTTAAGTCACGTGCGTGACATGTTTGAGTTACTTAGGACTAAATGAACCTTAAAATATGTTATTGATTCATGGTGTATTTATATGTATTAGATATTGACTGATATGGGTTAGTGTGCTGCGAAGACACCGTAGAATTTGAAAGTAGGGAATGTTTCCATTTTTCTTAAGTAATCGTCATCGTCATCATCCAACTTTGATTGCCAAAATGAAGTTTTTGATTCACCCTCCCTGAAACCAACAGCAAAAGCTCTAAAATGGTGGTTGGAAGATGAAATTTCAGCCTTTCCGAATTTGGGGTCCGGAGACAATTTTCAGAGATGGACTGTTAGTTTTAGAGAGAGTACACGCGGGAAGATTAACATAGAACCTGAAAATGATGGTTTGGAAGATGATTCATTTCCTTTCGGGAAAGTTTAGGTCTATTTCCTTTTGGAGCGTCTGAAACTGTTAGTTTCTGTGTTCGGGTGAATGGCTATGAAATTTGCTTCAAGTTTCTCCAACTTGAAGCTGAACGAAAAAAAAGATAAATCCAATAAAAATCGCTAGTCCCAACCTGGGTGGTGGTTTCAAATATTTTTTATTTTCACCCCTATTTGAGGAAGATTCCCATTTTGACTAATATTTTTCACAGGGGTTGAAACCACCAACCAGCAACGATCTTAGCTATCAGGAAATCCTTAATCGCCTATGAATGGGGTTCTGAATGGGTAAAGGCGCGGGTGGCAGCTGGGGGCCTCCCCGATCTGAGAGATGTTTGACGTACGTAGAATATGTGATTTTTCAATGAATTTTTGCTGTAAGTGATGTGCTGATGTGCCAGTTTCTCTAGCAAAAATCATTTTTTCGCAAAATCTATTGATATCAGCAAAATATGTTTCATCCAAACAGTTTGAAGCAAATCCAAGTACCAACAGGTTGGTGTGTTTGTGTTCATGGAGTTTTGTGCCATGATCTAATTTAATGTATGCTGCCTCAAAAGGTGAAGAAAATAAGAAAGAAAACTGCAAGATACGAAGGATACATACATTGATAATGTTTGCATGTACAGCAATACATTTGTACATTCATATATTTCACAATTTGTTTTTTTCAAAAATACACGTCTATATACATTCTGTTTTTTGAGTGTAGGCGTTTCCCACAAAACATTGAAAGCACATGTTTATGAAGGACCCCTTCTTAGCCTTCGGGTTCCATTCGATAGCAATCAAAACAGGGTTCCACCGGTGTATCGTGGAATGACCTCAACCAAAACTCCCGGGAGGATTCGGCAAGAAATGCGGCATGCAGAAATGCCAACCAGTTGGATGAGATCATCCATCCAATTTTTGGGCAGTTCACAATGAGCCCCTGGGTTTTTAGTATACAGTGGATTTAAAGGGGTGCGGCTCGACATTTTTGTTGCCAAATCGATATGAATCTGGTTAAAACCCACAAAACAAAACAAACAAAACCCCAAAAAAACCCTATAGTCAACTTCTAGCTGGTGGTTCCAAATATTTTTTAATGGTCACCCCGATCCTTGGGGAAGAGGAACCCATTTTGACGAACATATTTTTCCAAAGGGGTTGGAACCACCAACTCAAAAGACCCTAAAAACCCTACAAACCAAAAAAACCCACAAAAAAAACCCACAAAAACCAACAAACAAAACCCAAAAAAACAAAAAAAACTATAGTCATCCTTGTTTTTGTTGTTGGGGTGCCGATTCACCAGAAATCCCCCGTTGGACACCCCCACATTCACCAGGCCAAAGGACGTCGGCGAGGTCTTTTCACCAGTTGCAAGGCTCCACGAGATTTCGACGCTTGGCAAGTAAATGGATACCTTCCCGAAGTTTAACAGTTCGCCCCTGAAAAAGGATGGTTGGAAGACTACTTTCCTTTTGGGATGGTACATTTTTCAAGGGCTATGTTAAACTTCCAGGGTGTATTTATATGTTAATGATTTGGGTTACGGGTTGTTGGATAAAGTTGGGCAATAATACAAGTTGTTGGTTCAATATATTAATGAACATTTTATTTATAAATCTATAAAAATATTTTACATATGTTTGTTTATATTGATGCATACACAACAAGAGCTGTTTGAGGATAAAAAGCCTTCTTACTTTCCAGTGAATCATGGTTGTTTAATATGGATCTTTATGAAATGGTTTATGAAATAAGCCCCAAACAACCACCAGGGGCCCATACGTTTTATTGCTCAAGTGATGGGTTGTTCGATGCCAAAGATGCTTTTTAGAACCAAACTGCTGACCTGAGCCTCATGGTCATGTAAAATGGGGTGTGCTTGGATGTAAAGGGAGACCGGAGGAAGCAAAAATGGGCCCAAAAAAAATTAGGTTGAAAAAATTATGATCAGATTTAACCCAGATCTATTCAGAAACCTTAGATTTGTCCTTTTACAAAAACTATCCCGTTTTTTTGTTTGTAAAATTGACCGGACCTAACCATTCATTTGAGTGATTATTTGTTGCAGGGCAAAAGAACCTTTTGAGTGCGAACAGAATGTTCTACTAGAAAACTACTTCTATATAGGTAGTGGCTTTAGATGTTGCTTGTTGAAATCTTCATCCCTGAACTGGGAAGATGGTGACAAAACGATGCAAAACGCCTGTTTCAAGATGGCTTTGAAGCCACCACGTGGCGATAGTTGTTGATGTGACTTCGTGTTTAGATATTTTCAGGATATAACATACCGTTACACCTTACGAATTCTAAATCATTCGGCCCCGCTGAGAGATGATCTCTATAGAACCTTTACTTACCTGATAGTGTTTTGTCAGATTTGGGGGTGTCTTTCGGGAGGACCTGTGCTTTTATTTTGGTCAACTACCCTATTCGAAGTGCTGGATCCGAGTCTCTCCCAAACTGCAGCTTGCAGCTTGATCCCTGCGTCCAAGGATCATGTCACCATGCCGCGGCTCTTGTTTCCTGTGATCCGTGACCCTGCTAAGAGAATGGAAGAAGTTGATGGGTCTTCAACTGAGCCATGAAAAAAAGCTGGTTGTTTTAGTTATATAGAAGATTATACCACACAGTTATACAGGGATTATGAGAAGCCATTGTAAGGATCCCTATTAAACAAGCAGTATTTCATGGAAAGTCATCAGGGTTTTTGCTCAAGTTGAGTTGATGACTTCCTCTTCAAAATAGGCCATTCCAAAAAAGGAAACTGGTATTCCAACCCATCCATTTTCAGGTGCAAACTTGCTGTTCGTTTCAAGGGGGTTGTATATTTTTTCAGATGGAGTTTTGCTGGGTTTGTTTGACATGATATCCGAAAACTTCCATGTTTTTCAGCAGATACCCCCCCCCCCGGAAAAACTAACATGGAACCTGAAAATGATGGTTTCCAAGTTCGGAATCTCCTCTTCCAGGGGGCCCCCATTTTCAGGTGAACCATGTTAGTTTTCCGGGGTGTTTCTCCGACAATTCAGATTCGTCTTGTTGTTCACCTCAATGAAGGCACATGTGGGTGTTAATAATGTGCAAGGCCTGCAGGAGGTCCAGTTATATCAACCAAATCCAAGTAAACCACTTCGAAGTCTATGGCCATCGACTTGCAAATCACCATCTTTTTTGGAGGGGAAGTCTGTGAATCCAAAAGTTTTTAAACCCAGAAACAGATAAAGTTAATCTTTTCTTAGTAGGATATGAAGATTTCTGGGGGTGGTATCTACTGTATGTCAAGATTTCAGGGTCTAAAAGTAAAATCACGTGTAATCATCGTGTAATCCCACCAAATTGATGTAAGTGTTGGGAATATAGAAAAGCATTGCCTCAGGGATTTGGTGACGAGTTTCTGAGGGATCAATTCTGTCAAAACATCTATATGGAATCCATAGCATTTGATGGGAAACAGATTGATGTACGATATTTGTTTGCCAACCTGAAATGAAGCGATATTGAATCAACCAATAGAAAATTCTAGCATCTCAGTGAATGAAGAATTTTTTGCACCGCTCTGAAATGTCAGCTCATGTCCCAAACAATCCATGGGACTGGTATATATCCCTACATTTACCATAAAAAATCAACCAAATGTAGGTAAATATACCATACATGGATGGTATGGGTGTTGTAAGGGTACCTACCAAACCACGTTTGAAAAACAACTGAGGTCCACGTGAAGGCACCGACATGGAAGAGGAAGATGAGGATGAACACAGGCGGGTAGTGGGAATTATCCCATGAAGCATGCACCCTGGAAAATTAACATGGAACCTGAAAATCAGCTGTTTGAAAAGGAAAATCATCTTCCAAACCTTCATTTTTTGGGTGCACAATCTTAATTTTCAGAGTTGTAGGTGAATGTCATGGCGACAGTTGGGAAGCTCCGTCCCAAAACCGTTCTGAGGAATGGTCCAGTTGCACGTGTGCTCTTAAAATCTCTTAAACATGTGAGTTTGTTGAGAGAATTGTTGGGGTTTTGAATATAGAGTTCTACACACACCTTTTCAAAATATCATTTTCGTTGATTATGTATTTTTTGCAATATTTATTAACCCCGTTTTGATGAAATCCGCTTTGGACATTGGCAAATCAGATACTTCGTTGATGGATGATTCAACCACCATCTCGTGATCATAGACCGTTTAACCTTGAGATCGTCGGCCACAAGATGTTTCGCAAATTGCCTGGAAGTCAAAGGCCATTTAAAAAATAGTCCCCTAAAATTGTTGATTATAAATCCCAACCAAAAATACTGGTCTTTTCCCAAAGACTATTTATTTAATGGTCTTTGGACCCCCAGGGAATTGGTTCAAATGAAGCTAGGTGAACGGGTGCGATGTTGTACTAAGTGGCTCCTTGGTGGCCCAAGGGTTGTATAAGGGGTGAAAAACTATACGGTGATACAAGGTTTATAGGTCATGCGTTATTTGAGATCTTTATAAACCAACCACTTATGATTCTTGGATATGACTAACAAAAACCTTTTATGATAGGAGCTATTCGCAGGATCTGACTCAGCCAATGGCTAACCTTTAAACTTTTGGGAATTGCCTAATATTGTACATATTTAGTATTACAAACACAGTTTAAACTTTTATTTCATGGTCCGTTGCATGGCTGAGTCAGGGATAGAGTTGTTTTTTTCTTTCACTGCTCACTTCAGCGCTAATGGTTAATTGGTGGTTTGGGTCCCGGTGCTTTGGGATTCGAATCGGGATACGCCCAAGTAACAACAATCCATTTCATTTTCGGGGATCCAATCAGAATCCAAACCACCGGGCCCCAAATCACCAACTAGTAAGTATAGATACCAAAAATGGCCATATGTTTTAAAGAATTCCACCTTTTCCAAACCACCATTTTGGGTATAGAGTATGTTAGTTTTTTGGGTGATGTAACTCCATTCAACAAGGGTGTGTGTTTTTTTTCACGAATTCAGCTGTTCCCGTGGTCAATTCCTCGGTTTTTTCTTGGTGTTGCAGGTGGAACCAAGCTATTAAATGGGCAGAGGTCCTTGCCTATCGTTTCCTCATGCGACAGGACAACAAAAACCACCGGGGGGAAAGGGAGGAGGAAGGTGGGAGGACCATGTCCTTCATCAACCATGT